>JAVUPR010000049.1:0-169676 GCA_036785695.1 Gentiana straminea
ATTAGGGAAAAAGACATTTTTTTACGGAAGGACAACTCGTTACCGAGAGAAAAACACAAATTTGAACTCGTTAATAAGAAGAAAACATGAATTCGAACTCGTTACCAAAGAAAAAACACAAATTTCTACTCGTTATAAAGGGAAAACACAAATTTCCGGCGATGTCAACTCGTTATTAGGGAAAAAGACATTTTTTACGGAAGGACAACTCGTTACCGAGAGAAAAACACAAATTTGAACTCGTTAATAAGAAGAAAACATGAATTCGAACTCGTTACCAAAGAAAAAACACAAATTTCTACTCGTTATAAAGGGAAAACACAAATTTCCGGCGATGTCAACTCGTTATTCGGGAAAAAGACATTTTTTACGGAAGGACAACTCGTTACCAATGAAAAACACAAATTTGAACTCGTTAATAAGAAGAAAACATGAATTCGAACTCGTTACCAAAGAAAAAACACAAATTTCTACTCGTTATAAAGGGAAAACACAAATTTCCGGCGATGTCAACTCGTTATAAGGGAAAAAGACATTTTTTACGGAAGGACAACTCGTTACCGAGAGAAAAACACAAATTTGAACTCGTTAATAAGAAGAAAACATGAATTCGAACTCGTTACCAAAGAAAAAACACAAATTTCTACTCGTTATAAAGGGAAAACACAAATTTCCGGCGATGTCAACTCGTTATTAGGGAAAAAGACATTTTTTACGGAAGGACAACTCGTTACCGAGAGAAAAACACAAATTTGAACTCGTTAATAAGAAGAAAACATGAATTCGAACTCGTTACCAAAGAAAAAACACAAATTTCTACTCGTTATAAAGGGAAAACACAAATTTCCGGCGATGTCAACTCGTTATTCGGGAAAAAGACATTTTTTACGGAAGGACAACTCGTTACCAATGAAAAACACAAATTTGAACTCGTTAATAAGAAGAAAACATGAATTCGAACTCGTTACCAAAGAAAAAACACAAATTTCTACTCGTTATAAAGGGAAAACACAAATTTCCGGCGATGTCAACTCGTTATTCGGGAAAAAGACATTTTTTTACGGAAGGACAACTCGTTACCGAGTGAAAAACACAAATTTGAACTCGTTAATAAGAAGAAAACATGAATTCGAACTCGTTACCAAAGAAAAAACACAAATTTCTACTCGTTATAAAGGGAAAACACAAATTTCCGGCGATGTCAACTCGTTATTCGGGAAAAAGACATTTTTTACGGAAGGACAACTCGTTACCGAGAGAAAAACACAAATTTGAACTCGTTAATAAGAAGAAAACATGAATTCGAACTCGTTACCAAAGAAAAAACACAAATTTCTACTCGTTATAAAGGGAAAACACAAATTTCCGGCGATGTCAACTCGTTATTAGGGAAAAAGACATTTTTTCTGGAAGGACAACTCGTTACCCGAGAAAAACACAAATTTGAACTCGTTAATAAGAAGAAAACATGAATTCGAACTCGTTACCAAAGAAAAAACACAAATTTCTACTCGTTATAAAGGGAAAACACAAATTTCCGGCGATGTCAACTCGTTATTCGGGAAAAAGACATTTTTTCTAGAAGGACAACTCGTTACCAGAGAAAAACACAAATTTGAACTCGTTAATAAGAAGAAAACATGAATTCGAACTCGTTACCAAAGAAAAAACACAAATTTCTACTCGTTATAAAGGGAAAACACAAATTTCCGGCGATGTCAACTCGTTATTAGGGAAAAAGACATTTTTTTTACGGAAGGACAACTCGTTACCGAGAGAAAACACAAATTTGAACTCGTTAATAAGAAGAAAACATGAATTCGAACTCGTTACCAAAGAAAAAACACAAATTTTTACTCGTTATAAAGAGAAAACACAAATTTCCGGCGATGTCAACTCGTTATTAGGGAAAAAAACATTTTTACGGAAGGACAACTCGTTACCGAGAGAAAAACACAAATTTGAACTCGTTAATAAGAAGAAAACATGAATTCGAACTCGTTACCAAAGAAAAAACACAAATTTCTACTCGTTATAAAGGGAAAACACAAATTTCCGGCGATGTCAACTCGTTATTCGGGGAAAAAACATTTTTTCTACAAGGACAACTAGTTACAAGAGAAAAACACAAATTTGAACTCGTTAATAAGAAGAAAACATGAATTCGAACTCGTTACCAAAGAAAAAACACAAATTTCTACTCGTTATAAAGGGAAAACACAAATTTCCGGCGATGTCAACTCGTTATTAGGGAAAAAGACATTTTTTACGGAAGGACAACTCGTTACCGAGAGAAAAACACAAATTTGAACTCGTTAATAAGAAGAAAACATGAATTCGAACTCGTTACCAAAGAAAAAACACAAATTTCTACTCGTTATAAAGGGAAAACACAAATTTCCGGCGATGTCAACTCGTTATTCGGGAAAAAGACATTTTTTCGGAAGGACAACTCGTTACCAATGAAAAACACAAATTTGAACTCGTTAATAAGAAGAAAACATGAATTCGAACTCGTTACCAAAGAAAAAACACAAATTTCTACTCGTTATAAAGGGAAAACACAAATTTCCGGCGATGTCAACTCGTTATTAGGGAAAAAGACATTTTTTACGGAAGGACAACTCGTTACCGAGAGAAAAACACAAATTTGAACTCGTTAATAAGAAGAAAACATGAATTCGAACTCGTTACCAAAGAAAAACACAAATTTCTACTCGTTATAAAGGGAAAACACAAATTTCCGGCGATGTCAACTCGTTATTAGGGAAAAAGACATTTTTTACGGAAGGACAACTCGTTACCGAGAGAAAAACACAAATTTGAACTCGTTAATAAGAAGAAAACATGAATTCGAACTCGTTACCAAAGAAAAAACACAAATTTCTACTCGTTATAAAGGGAAAACACAAATTTCCGGCGATGTCAACTCGTTATTCGGGAAAAAGACATTTTTTTACGGAAGGACAACTCGTTACGAGAGAAAAACACAAATTTGAACTCGTTAATAAGAAGAAAACATGAATTCGAACTCGTTACCAAAGAAAAAACACAAATTTCTACTCGTTATAAAGGGAAAACACAAATTTCCGGCGATGTCAACTCGTTATTAGGGAAAAAGACATTTTTTACGGAAGGACAACTCGTTACCGAGAGAAAAACACAAATTTGAACTCGTTAATAAGAAGAAAACATGAATTCGAACTCGTTACCAAAGAAAAAACACAAATTTCTACTCGTTATAAAGGGAAAACACAAATTTCCGGCGATGTCAACTCGTTATTCGGGAAAAAGACATTTTTTTTACGGAAGGACAACTCGTTACCAGAGAAAAACACAAATTTGAACTCGTTAATAAGAAGAAAACATGAATTCGAACTCGTTACCAAAGAAAAAACACAAATTTCTACTCGTTATAAAGGGAAAACACAAATTTCCGGCGATGTCAACTCGTTATTAGGGAAAAAGACATTTTTTACGGAAGGACAACTCGTTACCAGAGAAAAACACAAATTTGAACTCGTTAATAAGAAGAAAACATGAATTCGAACTCGTTACCAAAGAAAAAACACAAATTTCTACTCGTTATAAAGGGAAAACACAAATTTCCGGCGATGTCAACTCGTTATTAGGGAAAAAGACATTTTTTTACGGAAGGACAACTCGTTACGAGAGAAAAACACAAATTTGAACTCGGAAGACATTTTACTCGTTATAAAAGGAAAACACAAATTTCCGGCGATGTCAACTCGTTACCGGAAGGACAACTCGTTAGAAAAACACAAATTTGAACTCGTTAATAAGAAGAAAACATGAATTCGAACTCGTTACCAAAGAAAAAACACAAATTTCTACTCGTTATAAAGGGAAAACACAAATTTCCGGCGATGTCAACTCGTTATTCGGGAAAAAGACATTTTTTCTGGAAGGACAACTCGTTACGAGAGAAAAACACAAATTTGAACTCGTTAATAAGAAGAAAACATGAATTCGAACTCGTTACCAAAGAAAAAACACAAATTTCTACTCGTTATAAAGGGAAAACACAAATTTCCGGCGATGTCAACTCGTTATTAGGGAAAAAGACATTTTTTACGGAAGGACAACTCGTTACCGAGAGAAAAACACAAATTTGAACTCGTTAATAAGAAGAAAACATGAATTCGAACTCGTTACCAAAGAAAAAACACAAATTTCTACTCGTTATAAAGGGAAAACACAAATTTCCGGCGATGTCAACTCGTTATTCGGGAAAAAGACATTTTTACGGAAGGACAACTCGTTACCGAGAGAAAAACACAAATTTGAACTCGTTAATAAGAAGAAAACATGAATTCGAACTCGTTACCAAAGAAAAAACACAAATTTCTACTCGTTATAAAGGGAAAACACAAATTTCCGGCGATGTCAACTCGTTATTCGGGAAAAAGACATTTTTTTCGGAAGGACAACTCGTTACCGAGAGAAAAACACAAATTTGAACTCGTTAATAAGAAGAAAACATGAATTCGAACTCGTTACCAAAGAAAAAACACAAATTTCTACTCGTTATAAAGGGAAAACACAAATTTCCGGCGATGTCAACTCGTTATTAGGGAAAAAGACATTTTTTTTGGAAGGACAACTCGTTACCGAGAGAAAAACACAAATTTGAACTCGTTAATAAGAAGAAAACATGAATTCGAACTCGTTACCAAAGAAAAAACACAAATTTCTACTCGTTATAAAGGGAAAACACAAATTTCCGGCGATGTCAACTCGTTATTAGGGAAAAAGACATTTTTTTACGGAAGGACAACTCGTTACCGAGAGAAAAACACAAATTTGAACTCGTTAATAAGAAGAAAACATGAATTCGAACTCGTTACCAAAGAAAAAACACAAATTTCTACTCGTTATAAAGGGAAAACACAAATTTCCGGCGATGTCAACTCGTTATTAGGGAAAAAGACATTTTTTTACTCGGAAGGACAACTCGTTACCGTTACCAAAGAAAAAAAACATTTTTCTGGCAAGGACAACTCGTTACCGAGAGAAAAACACAAATTTGAACTCGTTAATAAGAAGAAAACATGAATTCGAACTCGTTACCAAAGAAAAAACACAAATTTCTACTCGTTATAAAGGGAAAACACAAATTTCCGGCGATGTCAACTCGTTATTCGGGAAAAAGACATTTTTTACGGAAGGACAACTCGTTACCAAGAGAAAAACACAAATTTGAACTCGTTAATAAGAAGAAAACATGAATTCGAACTCGTTACCAAAGAAAAAACACAAATTTCTACTCGTTATAAAGGGAAAACACAAATTTCCGGCGATGTCAACTCGTTATTAGGGAAAAAGACATTTTTTACGGAAGGACAACTCGTTACCGAGAGAAAAACACAAATTTGAACTCGTTAATAAGAAGAAAACATGAATTCGAACTCGTTACCAAAGAAAAAACACAAATTTCTACTCGTTATAAAGGGAAAACACAAATTTCCGGCGATGTCAACTCGTTATTAGGGAAAAAGACATTTTTTACGGAAGGACAACTCGTTACCGAGAGAAAAACACAAATTTGAACTCGTTAATAAGAAGAAAACATGAATTCGAACTCGTTACCAAAGAAAAAACACAAATTTCTACTCGTTATAAAGGGAAAACACAAATTTCCGGCGATGTCAACTCGTTATTCGGGAAAAAGACATTTTTTTACGGAAGGACAACTCGTTACCGAGAGAAAAACACAAATTTGAACTCGTTAATAAGAAGAAAACATGAATTCGAACTCGTTACCAAAGAAAAAACACAAATTTCTACTCGTTATAAAGGGAAAACACAAATTTCCGGCGATGTCAACTCGTTATTAGGGAAAAAGACATTTTTTTTACGGAAGGACAACTCGTTACCGAGAGAAAAACACAAATTTGAACTCGTTAATAAGAAGAAAACATGAATTCGAACTCGTTACCAAAGAAAAAACACAAATTTCTACTCGTTATAAAGGGAAAACACAAATTTCCGGCGATGTCAACTCGTTATTCGGGAAAAAGACATTTTTTTTTACGGAAGGACAACTCGTTACCGAGAGAAAAACACAAATTTGAACTCGTTAATAAGAAGAAAACATGAATTCGAACTCGTTACCAAAGAAAAAACACAAATTTCTACTCGTTATAAAGGGAAAACACAAATTTCCGGCGATGTCAACTCGTTATTAGGGAAAAAGACATTTTTTACGGAAGGACAACTCGTTACCGAGAAAAACACAAATTTGAACTCGTTAATAAGAAGAAAACATGAATTCGAACTCGTTACCAAAGAAAAAACACAAATTTCTACTCGTTATAAAGGGAAAACACAAATTTCCGGCGATGTCAACTCGTTATTAGGGAAAAAGACATTTTTTACGGAAGGACAACTCGTTACCGAGAGAAAAACACAAATTTGAACTCGTTAATAAGAAGAAAACATGAATTCGAACTCGTTACCAAAGAAAAACACAAATTTCTACTCGTTATAAAGGGAAAACACAAATTTCCGGCGATGTCAACTCGTTATTAGGGAAAAAGACATTTTTTACGGAAGGACAACTCGTTACCGAGAGAAAAACACAAATTTGAACTCGTTAATAAGAAGAAAACATGAATTCGAACTCGTTACCAAAGAAAAAACACAAATTTCTACTCGTTATAAAGGGAAAACACAAATTTCCGGCGATGTCAACTCGTTATTAGGGAAAAAGACATTTTTTACGGAAGGACAACTCGTTACCGAGAGAAAAACACAAATTTGAACTCGTTAATAAGAAGAAAACATGAATTCGAACTCGTTACCAAAGAAAAAACACAAATTTCTACTCGTTATAAAGGGAAAACACAAATTTCCGGCGATGTCAACTCGTTATTAGGGAAAAAGACATTTTTTACGGAAGGACAACTCGTTACCGAGAGAAAAACACAAATTTGAACTCGTTAATAAGAAGAAAACATGAATTCGAACTCGTTACCAAAGAAAAAACACAAATTTCTACTCGTTATAAAGGGAAAACACAAATTTCCGGCGATGTCAACTCGTTATTCGGGAAAAAGACATTTTTTTTTACGGAAGGACAACTCGTTACCGAGAGAAAAACACAAATTTGAACTCGTTAATAAGAAGAAAACATGAATTCGAACTCGTTACCAAAGAAAAAACACAAATTTCTACTCGTTATAAAGGAAAACACAAATTTCCGGCGATGTCAACTCGTTATTAGGGAAAAAGACATTTTTTCGGAAGGACAACTCGTTACCGAGAGAAAAACACAAATTTGAACTCGTTAATAAGAAGAAAACATGAATTCGAACTCGTTACCAAAGAAAAAACACAAATTTCTACTCGTTATAAAGGGAAAACACAAATTTCCGGCGATGTCAACTCGTTATCGGGGAAAAAGACATTTTTTCTACGGAAGGACAACTCGTTACCGAGAGAAAAACACAAATTTGAACTCGTTAATAAGAAGAAAACATGAATTCGAACTCGTTACCAAAGAAAAAACACAAATTTCTACTCGTTATAAAGGGAAAACACAAATTTCCGGCGATGTCAACTCGTTATTAGGGAAAAAGACATTTTTTACGGAAGGACAACTCGTTACCGAGAGAAAAACACAAATTTGAACTCGTTAATAAGAAGAAAACATGAATTCGAACTCGTTACCAAAGAAAAAACACAAATTTCTACTCGTTATAAAGGGAAAACACAAATTTCCGGCGATGTCAACTCGTTATTCGGGAAAAAGACATTTTTTACGGAAGGACAACTCGTTACCGATGAAAAACACAAATTTGAACTCGTTAATAAGAAGAAAACATGAATTCGAACTCGTTACCAAAGAAAAAACACAAATTTCTACTCGTTATAAAGGGAAAACACAAATTTCCGGCGATGTCAACTCGTTATTCGGGAAAAAGACATTTTTTTACGGAAGGACAACTCGTTACGAGAGAAAAACACAAATTTGAACTCGTTAATAAGAAGAAAACATGAATTCGAACTCGTTACCAAAGAAAAAACACAAATTTCTACTCGTTATAAAAAAGGGAAAACACAAATTTCCGGCGATGTCAACTCGTTATTCGGGAAAAAGACATTTTTTACGGAAGGACAACTCGTTACCAAGAGAAAAACACAAATTTGAACTCGTTAATAAGAAGAAAACATGAATTCGAACTCGTTACCAAAGAAAAAACACAAATTTCTACTCGTTATAAAGGGAAAACACAAATTTCCGGCGATGTCAACTCGTTATTAGGGAAAAAGACATTTTTTACGGAAGGACAACTCGTTACCGAGAGAAAAACACAAATTTGAACTCGTTAATAAGAAGAAAACATGAATTCGAACTCGTTACCAAAGAAAAAACACAAATTTCTACTCGTTATAAAGGGAAAACACAAATTTCCGGCGATGTCAACTCGTTATTCGGGAAAAAGACATTTTTTACGGAAGGACAACTCGTTACCGAGTAAAAAACACAAATTTGAACTCGTTAATAAGAAGAAAACATGAATTCGAACTCGTTACCAAAGAAAAAACACAAATTTCTACTCGTTATAAAGGGAAAACACAAATTTCCGGCGATGTCAACTCGTTATTAGGGAAAAAGACATTTTTACGGAAGGACAACTCGTTACCGAGAGAAAAACACAAATTTGAACTCGTTAATAAGAAGAAAACATGAATTCGAACTCGTTACCAAAGAAAAAACACAAATTTCTACTCGTTATAAAGGAAAACACAAATTTCCGGCGATGTCAACTCGTTATTCGGGAAAAAGACATTTTTTACGGAAGGACAACTCGTTACCGAGAGAAAAACACAAATTTGAACTCGTTAATAAGAAGAAAACATGAATTCGAACTCGTTACCAAAGAAAAAACACAAATTTCTACTCGTTATAAAGGGAAAACACAAATTTCCGGCGATGTCAACTCGTTATTAGGGAAAAAGACATTTTTACGGAAGGACAACTCGTTACCGAGAGAAAAACACAAATTTGAACTCGTTAATAAGAAGAAAACATGAATTCGAACTCGTTACCAAAGAAAAAACACAAATTTCTACTCGTTATAAAGGGAAAACACAAATTTCCGGCGATGTCAACTCGTTATTCGGGAAAAAGACATTTTTTACGGAAGGACAACTCGTTACCGAGAGAAAAACACAAATTTGAACTCGTTAATAAGAAGAAAACATGAATTCGAACTCGTTACCAAAGAAAAAACACAAATTTCTACTCGTTATAAAGGGAAAACACAAATTTCCGGCGATGTCAACTCGTTATTCGGGAAAAAGACATTTTTTACGGAAGGACAACTCGTTACCGAGAGAAAAACACAAATTTGAACTCGTTAATAAGAAGAAAACATGAATTCGAACTCGTTACCAAAGAAAAAACACAAATTTCTACTCGTTATAAAGGGAAAACACAAATTTCCGGCGATGTCAACTCGTTATTAGGGGAAAAAGACATTTTTTACGGAAGGACAACTCGTTACCGAGAGAAAAACACAAATTTGAACTCGTTAATAAGAAGAAAACATGAATTCGAACTCGTTACCAAAGAAAAAACACAAATTTCTACTCGTTATAAAGGGAAAACACAAATTTCCGGCGATGTCAACTCGTTATTAGGGAAAAAGACATTTTTTACGGAAGGACAACTCGTTACCGAGAGAAAAACACAAATTTGAACTCGTTAATAAGAAGAAAACATGAATTCGAACTCGTTACCAAAGAAAAAACACAAATTTCTACTCGTTATAAAGGGAAAACACAAATTTCCGGCGATGTCAACTCGTTATTAGGGAAAAAGACATTTTTTACGGAAGGACAACTCGTTACCGAGAGAAAAACACAAATTTGAACTCGTTAATAAGAAGAAAACATGAATTCGAACTCGTTACCAAAGAAAAAACACAAATTTCTACTCGTTATAAAGGGAAAACACAAATTTCCGGCGATGTCAACTCGTTATTAGGGAAAAAGACATTTTTTTTACGGAAGGACAACTCGTTACCGAGAGAAAAACACAAATTTGAACTCGTTAATAAGAAGAAAACATGAATTCGAACTCGTTACCAAAGAAAAAACACAAATTTCTACTCGTTATAAAGGGAAAACACAAATTTCCGGCGATGTCAACTCGTTATTAGGGAAAAAGACATTTTTACGGAAGGACAACTCGTTACCGAGAGAAAAACACAAATTTGAACTCGTTAATAAGAAGAAAACATGAATTCGAACTCGTTACCAAAGAAAAAACACAAATTTCTACTCGTTATAAAGGGAAAACACAAATTTCCGGCGATGTCAACTCGTTATTAGGGAAAAAGACATTTTTTACGGAAGGACAACTCGTTACCAGAGAAAAACACAAATTTGAACTCGTTAATAAGAAGAAAACATGAATTCGAACTCGTTACCAAAGAAAAAACACAAATTTCTACTCGTTATAAAGGGAAAACACAAATTTCCGGCGATGTCAACTCGTTATTAGGGAAAAAGACATTTTTTACGGAAGGACAACTCGTTACCGAGAGAAAAACACAAATTTGAACTCGTTAATAAGAAGAAAACATGAATTCGAACTCGTTACCAAAGAAAAAACACAAATTTCTACTCGTTATAAAGGGAAAACACAAATTTCCGGCGATGTCAACTCGTTATTCGGGAAAAAGACATTTTTTACGGAAGGACAACTCGTTACCGAGAGAAAAACACAAATTTGAACTCGTTAATAAGAAGAAAACATGAATTCGAACTCGTTACCAAAGAAAAAACACAAATTTCTACTCGTTATAAAGGGAAAACACAAATTTCCGGCGATGTCAACTCGTTATTAGGGAAAAAGACATTTTTTACGGAAGGACAACTCGTTACCGAGAGAAAAACACAAATTTGAACTCGTTAATAAGAAGAAAACATGAATTCGAACTCGTTACCAAAGAAAAAACACAAATTTCTACTCGTTATAAAGGGAAAACACAAATTTCCGGCGATGTCAACTCGTTATTAGGGAAAAAGACATTTTTTACGGAAGGACAACTCGTTACCGAGAGAAAAACACAAATTTGAACTCGTTAATAAGAAGAAAACATGAATTCGAACTCGTTACCAAAGAAAAAACACAAATTTCTACTCGTTATAAAGGGAAAACACAAATTTCCGGCGATGTCAACTCGTTATTAAGGAAAAAGACATTTTTTACGGAAGGACAACTCGTTACCGAGAGAAAAACACAAATTTGAACTCGTTAATAAGAAGAAAACATGAATTCGAACTCGTTACCAAAGAAAAAACACAAATTTCTACTCGTTATAAAGGGAAAACACAAATTTCCGGCGATGTCAACTCGTTATTCGGGAAAAAGACATTTTTTTTACGGAAGGACAACTCGTTACCGAGAGAAAAACACAAATTTGAACTCGTTAATAAGAAGAAAACATGAATTCGAACTCGTTACCAAAGAAAAAACACAAATTTCTACTCGTTATAAAGGGAAAACACAAATTTCCGGCGATGTCAACTCGTTATTAGGGAAAAAGACATTTTTTACGGAAGGACAACTCGTTACCGAGAGAAAAACACAAATTTGAACTCGTTAATAAGAAGAAAACATGAATTCGAACTCGTTACCAAAGAAAAAACACAAATTTCTACTCGTTATAAAGGGAAAACACAAATTTCCGGCGATGTCAACTCGTTATTAGGGAAAAAGACATTTTTTTACGGAAGGACAACTCGTTACCGAGAGAAAAACACAAATTTGAACTCGTTAATAAGAAGAAAACATGAATTCGAACTCGTTACCAAAGAAAAAACACAAATTTCTACTCGTTATAAAGGGAAAACACAAATTTCCGGCGATGTCAACTCGTTATTCGGGAAAAAGACATTTTTTACGGAAGGACAACTCGTTACCGAGAGAAAAACACAAATTTGAACTCGTTAATAAGAAGAAAACATGAATTCGAACTCGTTACCAAAGAAAAAACACAAATTTCTACTCGTTATAAAAGGAAAACACAAATTTCCGGCGATGTCAACTCGTTATTAGGGAAAAAGACATTTTTTACGGAAGGACAACTCGTTACCGAGAGAAAAACACAAATTTGAACTCGTTAATAAGAAGAAAACATGAATTCGAACTCGTTACCAAAGAAAAAACACAAATTTCTACTCGTTATAAAGGGAAAACACAAATTTCCGGCGATGTCAACTCGTTATTAGGGAAAAAGACATTTTTTTTTTACGGAAGGACAACTCGTTACCGAGAGAAAAACACAAATTTGAACTCGTTAATAAGAAGAAAACATGAATTCGAACTCGTTACCAAAGAAAAAACACAAATTTCTACTCGTTATAAAGAGAAAACACAAATTTCCGGCGATGTCAACTCGTTATTAGGGAAAAAAACATTTTTTACGGAAGGACAACTCGTTACCGAGAGAAAAACACAAATTTGAACTCGTTAATAAGAAGAAAACATGAATTCGAACTCGTTACCAAAGAAAAAACACAAATTTCTACTCGTTATAAAGGGAAAACACAAATTTCCGGCGATGTCAACTCGTTATTAGGGAAAAAGACATTTTTACGGAAGGACAACTCGTTACCGAGAGAAAAACACAAATTTGAACTCGTTAATAAGAAGAAAACATGAATTCGAACTCGTTACCAAAGAAAAAACACAAATTTCTACTCGTTATAAAGGGAAAACACAAATTTCCGGCGATGTCAACTCGTTATTCGGGAAAAAGACATTTTTTACGGAAGGACAACTCGTTACCGAGAAAAACACAAATTTGAACTCGTTAATAAGAAGAAAACATGAATTCGAACTCGTTACCAAAGAAAAAACACAAATTTCTACTCGTTATAAAGGGAAAACACAAATTTCCGGCGATGTCAACTCGTTATTAGGGAAAAAGACATTTTTTACGGAAGGACAACTCGTTACCGGAGAAAAACACAAATTTGAACTCGTTAATAAGAAGAAAACATGAATTCGAACTCGTTACCAAAGAAAAAACACAAATTTCTACTCGTTATAAAGGGAAAACACAAATTTCCGGCGATGTCAACTCGTTATTAGGGAAAAAGACATTTTTTACGGAAGGACAACTCGTTACGAGAGAAAAACACAAATTTGAACTCGTTAATAAGAAGAAAACATGAATTCGAACTCGTTACCAAAGAAAAAACACAAATTTCTACTCGTTATAAAGGGAAAACACAAATTTCCGGCGATGTCAACTCGTTATTAGGGAAAAAGACATTTTTTTACGGAAGGACAACTCGTTACCGAGAGAAAAACACAAATTTGAACTCGTTAATAAGAAGAAAACATGAATTCGAACTCGTTACCAAAGAAAAAACACAAATTTCTACTCGTTATAAAGGGAAAACACAAATTTCCGGCGATGTCAACTCGTTATTCGGGAAAAAGACATTTTTTTACGGAAGGACAACTCGTTACCGAGAGAAAAACACAAATTTGAACTCGTTAATAAGAAGAAAACATGAATTCGAACTCGTTACCAAAGAAAAAACACAAATTTCTACTCGTTATAAAGGGAAAACACAAATTTCCGGCGATGTCAACTCGTTATTAGGGAAAAAGACATTTTTTTTTTTACGGAAGGACAACTCGTTACCGAGAGAAAAACACAAATTTGAACTCGTTAATAAGAAGAAAACATGAATTCGAACTCGTTACCAAAGAAAAAACACAAATTTCTACTCGTTATAAAGGGAAAACACAAATTTCCGGCGATGTCAACTCGTTATTCGGGAAAAAGACATTTTTTTTTACGGAAGGACAACTCGTTACCGAGAGAAAAACACAAATTTGAACTCGTTAATAAGAAGAAAACATGAATTCGAACTCGTTACCAAAGAAAAAACACAAATTTCTACTCGTTATAAAGGGAAAACACAAATTTCCGGCGATGTCAACTCGTTATTAGGGAAAAAGACATTTTTTACGGAAGGACAACTCGTTACCGAGAGAAAAACACAAATTTGAACTCGTTAATAAGAAGAAAACATGAATTCGAACTCGTTACCAAAGAAAAAACACAAATTTCTACTCGTTATAAAGGAAAACACAAATTTCCGGCGATGTCAACTCGTTATTAGGGAAAAAGACATTTTTACGGAAGGACAACTCGTTACCGAGAGAAAAACACAAATTTGAACTCGTTAATAAGAAGAAAACATGAATTCGAACTCGTTACCAAAGAAAAAACACAAATTTCTACTCGTTATAAAGGGAAAACACAAATTTCCGGCGATGTCAACTCGTTATTAGGGAAAAAGACATTTTTTACGGAAGGACAACTCGTTACCGAGAGAAAAACACAAATTTGAACTCGTTAATAAGAAGAAAACATGAATTCGAACTCGTTACCAAAGAAAAAACACAAATTTCTACTCGTTATAAAGGGAAAACACAAATTTCCGAGCGATGTGAACTCGTTATTAAGGAAAAAGACATTTTTTTTTACGGAAGGACCCTAGATTCACGAGAGAAAAACACAAATTTGAACTCGTTAATAAGAAGAAAACATGAATTTGAACTAGATTTACCTGTGAAAAAAGCACAAGAATTTCTACTTGTTATAAAGGGAAAACACAAATTTCCGGTGATGTCAACTCGTTATTAGGGAAAAGATCATTTCTTCTACGGAAGGACAACTCGTTACCAATGAAAAGCAGAATTTGAACTTCGTTAATAAAGAAGAAAACATGAATTCGAACTCGTTACCAAAAGAAAAAGCACAAATTTCTGCTCGTTATAAAGGGGAAAACACAAATTTCCGGCGATGTCAACTCGTTATTAGGGAAAAAGACATTTTTTTTTACGGAAGGACAACTCGTTGCAGAGAGAAAAACACGAATTTGAACTCGTTAATAAGAAGAAAACACAGCATTCGGGCTTACCATTTTACCAGAAGAAAAAAACACAAAATTCTGCACTCGTTATAAAGGGAAAACCCAAAGCTGTCCGGTGATGTCAACTGCGTTATTACGCGAAAAAGACATATTTTAAACGGAAGGACAACTCGTTACCGGTGAAAAACACAAATTTGAACTCGTTAATAAGAATAAAACATGAATTCGAACTACAATTCACAAAAGAAAAAACACAAATTACTACTCGTTATAAAGGGGAAAACACAGAATTTCCGGCATGATGTCAACTAGTTATTAGGGAAAAAGACACATTTTCTGGAAATACAACTTAGTGACTGAGAAAAACACAAATTTGAACTTCCGTTAATAAGAAGAAAACATCGAATTGAACTCGTTACCAAAAGAAAAAACACAAATTTACACTCGTTATAAAGAGAAAACACAAATTTTCAGCGATGTCAATTAGATTATTAGGGGAAAAAAAAAAAACATTTTATACGCAAGGAAAACTCGTTACACGAGTGAAAAACACAAATTTGAACCTAGATTAAATAAGAAGAAAACATTAAGTCGAACTCGTTACCAAAGAAAAAAACATAAATTTCTACCTCGTTATAAGGGAAAAGCACAAATTTCCGAGCGATGTCAACCTCGTTAATAGGGGAAAAAAAACATTTTTTTATACGCAAGGGACAACTAGATTACCGAGAGAAAAACACAAATTTCAACTCGTTAATAAGAAGAAAACATGAATTCGAACTAGATTACCAAAGAAAAAAACACAATTTTTTACTCGTTATAAGAGAGAAAATATAGAATTTCGACGATGTCAACTTGTTATTAGGGAAAAAGGCATTTTTATCCGCAAAGACAACTCGTTACCAGGAGAGAAAAACACAAATTTAGACCTTAAGATTTAATAAGAAGAAAACATGAATTAAGAACTAAATTACCAAAAGAAAAAACAAAAATTTCTACTACCATTATAAAAGGGAAAACTACAAATTTCCGTGTCGATGTCAGCTCGTTATTAGGGGAAAAAGACATTTTTACGGAAGGACAACTCGTTACAGAGGAGAAAAACACAAATTTGAACTTCGTTAATAAGAATAAAACATGAATTCAAACTCGTTACCAAAGAAAAACACAAATTTTTACTTTCGTTAAAAATGGAAAACACAAATTTCAGTGATGTCAACTCGTTGATTAGGGAAAAAGACATTTTATGCACGGAAGGACTGACTCGAATTACTGGGGAGAAAAACACAAATTTGAACTCGTTAATAAGAAGAAAACATGAATTCGAACTCGTTACCAAAGAAAAAACACAAATTTCTACTCGTTATAAAGGAAAACACAAATTTCCGGCGATGTCAACTCGTTATTAAGGAAAAAGGCATTTTTTCTCACGGAAGGACAACTCGTTACGAGGAGAAAAAAACAAATTTGAAGTCGTTAATAAGAAGAAAACATGAATTCGAACTTCGTTACCAAAAGAAAAAACACAAATTTTTACTCGTTATAAAGGAAAACACAAATTTGCAGTGATGTCAACTCGTTATTAGGGAAAAAGACATTTTTTCTACCAGAGACAACTTGTTACGAGAAAAACACAAATTTGAACTCGTTAATAAGAAGAAAACATGAATTCGAACTCGTTACGAGAAAAAAACACAGAATTTCTACTCGTTACATAAAGGGAAAACACAAATTTCCGGGATGTGAACTCGTTATTATGGAAAAAAACCATTTTTTATGTGCAAGGGACAACTCGTTACCGAGAGAAAAACAACAGAATTTGAACTCGTTAATAAGGAAGAAAACATGAATTCGAACTCGTTACCAAAGAAAAAACACAAATTTCTACTCGTTATAAAGGAAAACACAAATTTCCGGCGATGTCAACTCGTTATTCAGGGAAAAAACATTTTTCCTACAAAAGGACAACTCGTTACCATAGAAAAACACAAATTTGAACTCATTAATAATAAGAAAACATGAATTAGAACTAAATTTACCAGAAGAAGAAAACACAAATTTCTACTCGTTATAAAGGAAAACACAAATTTCAGCGATGTCAACTCGTTATTAGGGAAAAAAGACATTTTTTACGGAAGGACAACTCGTTACCCCGAGAGAAAAACACAAATTTGAACTCGTTAATAAGAAGAAAACATGAATTCGAACTCGTTACCAAAGAAAAAACACAAATTTCTACTCGTTATAAAGGAAAACATAAATTTCCGGCGATGTCAACTCGTTATTCAGGAAAAAGACATTTTTTACGGAAGGACAACTCGTTACCCGATGAAAAACACAAATTTGAACTCGTTAATAAGAAGAAAACATGAATTCGAACTCGTTACCAAAAGAAAAAACACAAATTTGATGAATCGTTATAAAGGGAAAACACAAATTTCCGGTGAGAGTCAGCTGTTGTTCTCAGAAAAGACCTTGTTTACTGCAGAGGACAACTCGTTACGGAGGAGAAAAACACAAATTTGAACTAGTTAATAAGAAGGAAACATAGAATTGAACTTCGTTACCAAAGAAAAAAACACAAATTTCCACTCGTTATAAAGAGAGAAAAACACTAAATTTCCGGCGATGTCAACTTGCGTTATGGGGAAAAAAACCATTTTTTGGAAGGACAACTAGATTACCGGAGAAAAACACAAATTTGAACTCGTTAATATGAAGAAAACATGAATTGGTTTCGTTATCAAAAAAAGAAAAACAAAATTTCACTTGTTATAAAGGGAAAACACAAATTTCCACGTGATGTCAAACTGAATTTATTAGGAAAAAAGACATTTTTTACGGAAGGACAACTCGTTACTGAGAGTAAAACACAAATTTGAACTCATTAATAAGAAGAAAACATGAATTCGGGCACTACGTTACCAAAGAAAAAAAACACAAATTTCTACTTTCGATTATATAAGGGAAAACACAAAATTTCAAAGTGAAGTCAACTGGTCTGATTCGGAAAAAAAACATTTTTACGCAAGGATAACACGTTACCCGATAGAAAAACACAAATTTGAACCCGTTAATAAGAAGAAAACATAAATTCGAACCTTAGTTACAACAGAAAAAACACAAATTTCTACTTGTTGCAAAGGGAAAAAAACACAAATTTCAAAGGTTGATATCAACTTTCGTTATTCAGGAAAAAGTCATTTTTTTACGGAAGGACAACTCGTTACCGAGATGAAAAACACAAATTTGAACTCGTTAATAAGAAGAAAACATGAATTCGAACTCGTTACCAAAGAAAAAACACAAATTTCTACTCGTTATAAAGGAAAACACAAATTTCCGGCGATGTCAACTCGTTATTAGGGAAAAAGACATTTTCTACGGAAGGACAACTCGTTACCGAGAGAAAAACACAAATTTGAACTCGTTAATAAGAAGAAAACATGAATTCGAACTCGTTACCAAAGAAAAAACACAAATTTCTACTCGTTATAAAGGGAAAACACAAATTTCCGGCGATGTCAACTCGTTATTCGGGAAAAAGACATTTTTCGGGGAAGGACAACTCGTTACCAGAGAAAAACACAAATTTGAACTCGTTAATAAGAATAAAACATGAATTCGAACTCGTTACAAAAGAAAAAACACAAATTTCTACTCGTTATAAAGGGAAAACACAAATTTCCGGCGATGTCAACTCGTTATTAGGGAAAAAGACATTTTTACGGAAGGACAACTCGTTACCGAGAGAAAAACACAAATTTGAACTCGTTAATAAGAAGAAAACATGAATTCGAACTCGTTACCAAAGAAAAAACACAAATTTCTACTCGTTATAAAAGGAAAACACAAATTTCCGGCGATGTCAACTCGTTATTAGGGAAAAAGACATTTTTCCGGAAGGGACAACTCGTTACCATTAGAAAAACACAAATTTGAACTCGTTAATAAGAAGAAAACATGAATTCGAACTCGTTACCAAAGAAAAAACACAAATTTCTACTCATTATAAAGGGAAAACACAAATTTCCGGCGATGTCAACTCGTTATTAGGGAAAAAGACATTTTTTACGGAAGGACAACTCGTTACCGAGAGAAAAACACAAATTTGAACTCGTTAATAAGAAGAAAACATGAATTCGAACTCGTTACCAAAGAAAAAACACAAATTTTTACTCGTTATAAAGAGAAAACACAAATTTCCGGCGATGTCAACTCGTTATTAGGGAAAAAAACATTTTATCTGCAAGGACAACTCGTTACCAGAGAAAAACACAAATTTGAACTCGTTAAATAGAAGAAAACATGAATTCGAACTCGTTACCAAAGAAAAAAACACAAATTTCTACTCGTTATAAAGAGAAAACACAAATTTCCGGCGATGTCAACTCGTTATTAGGGAAAAAAGACATTTTTCTAGGAAGGACAACTCGTTACCGAGAGAAAAACACAAATTTGAACTCGTTAATAAGAAGAAAACATGAATTCGAACTCGTTACCAAAGAAAAAACACAAATTTCTACTCGTTATAAAGGAAAACACAAATTTCGGCGATGTCAACTCGTTATTAAGGAAAAAGACATTTTTTTTACGGAAGGACAACTCGTTACGAGAGAAAAACACAAATTTGAACTCGTTAATAAGAAGAAAACATGAATTCGAACTCGTTACCAAAGAAAAAACACAAATTTCTACTCGTTATAAAGGAAAACACAAATTTCCGGCGATGTCAACTCGTTATTCGGGAAAAAGACATTTTTTACTGGAAGGACAACTCGTTACCGATGAAAAACACAAATTTGAACTCGTTAATAAGAAGAAAACATGAATTCGAACTCGTTACCAAAAGAAAAAACACAAATTTCTACTCGTTATAAAGGAAAACACAAATTTCCGGCGATGTCAACTCGTTATTGGGGAAAAAGACATTTTTTTTACGGAAGGACAACTCGTTACGCGAGAAAAACACAAATTTGAACTCGTTAATAAGAAGAAAACATGAATTCGAACTCGTTACCAAAGAAAAAACACAAATTTCTACTCGTTATAAAGGAAAACACAAATTTCCGGCGATGTCAACTCGTTATTAGGGAAAAAGACATTTTTTACGGAAGGACAACTCGTTACGAGAGAAAAACACAAATTTGAACTCGTTAATAAGAAGAAAACATGAATTCGAACTCGTTACCAAAGAAAAAACACAAATTTCTACTCGTTATAAAGGGAAAACACAAATTTCCGGCGATGTCAACTCGTTATTAGGGAAAAAGACATTTTTTTTACGGAAGGACAACTCGTTACCGAGAAAAACACAAATTTGAACTCGTTAATAAGAAGAAAACATGAATTCAAACTCGTTACCAAAGAAAAAACACAAATTTCTACTCGTTATAAATGGAAAACACAAATTTCCGGCGATGTCAACTCGTTATTAAGGAAAAGACATTTTTTACGGAAGGACAACTCGTTACCGAGAGAAAAACACAAATTTGAACTCGTGAATAAGAAGAAAACATGAATTCGAACTCGTTACCAAAGAAAAAAACACAAATTTCTACTCGTTATAAAGGGAAAACACAAATTTCCGGCGATGTCAACTCGTTATCAGGGAAAAAACATTTTTCTGCAAGGACAACTCGTTACCAGAGAAAAACACAAATTTGAACTCGTTAATAAGAAGAAAACATGAATTCGAACTCGTTACCAAAGAAAAAACACAAATTTCTACTCGTTATAAAAGGGAAAACACAAATTTCCGGCGATGTCAACTCGTTATTCGGGAAAAAGACATTTTTTACTAGAAGGACTACTCGTTACCGATGAAAAACACAAATTTGAACTCGTTAATAAGAAGAAAACATGAATTCGAACTCGTTACCAAAGAAAAAACACAAATTTCTACTCGTTATAAAGGGAAAACACAAATTTCCGGCGATGTCAACTCGTTATTAGGGAAAAAGACATTTTTACGGAAGGACAACTCGTTACACGAGAAAAACACAAATTTGAACTCGTTAATAAGAAGAAAACATGAATTCAAACTCGTTACCAAAGAAAAAACACAAATTCTTACTCGATATAAAGGGAAAACACAAATTTCCGGTGATGTCAACTCGTTATTAGGGAAAAAGACATTTTTTCTGGAAGGACAACTCGTTACCAGAGAAAAATAAAAATTTGAACTCGTTAATAAGAAGAAAACATGAATTCGAACTCGTTACCAAAGCAAAAACACAAATTTCTACTTGTTATAAAGGGAAAACGCAAATTTCCCTCGATGTCAATTGTTATTCGGGAAAAAGACGTTTTTTCTGGAAGGACAACTCGTTACCAGAGAAAAAAAAAATTTGAACTCGTTAATAAGAAGAAAACATGAATTCGAACTCGTTACCAAAGAAAAAACACAAATTTTTACTCGTTATATAGAGAAAACACAAATTTCCGGCGATGTCAACTCCTTATTAGGGAAAAAATACATTTAATCTACAAGGACAACTCGTTACCAGAGAAAAACACAAATTTGAACTCGTTAAATAGAAGAAAACATGAATTCGAACTCATTACCTAAGAAAAACACAAATTTCTACTCGTTATAAAGGGAAAACACAAATTTCCGGCGATGTCAACTCGTTATTCGGGAAAAAGACATTTTTTCTGGAAGGACTACTCGTTACCAGTGAAAAACACAAATTTGAACTCGTTAATAAGAAGAAAACATGAATTCGAACTCGTTACCAAAGAAAAAACTCAAATTTCTACTCGTTATAAAGGGAAAACACAAATTTCCGGCGATGTCAACTCGTTATTAGGGAAAAAGACATTTTTTTCTGGAAGGACAACTCGTTACACGAGAGAAAAACACAAATTTGAACTCGTTAATAAGAAGAAAACGATGAATTCAAACTCGTTACCAAAGATAAAACACAAATTTCTACTCGTTATAAATGGAAAACACAAATTTCCGGCGATGTGAACTCGTTATTAAGGAAAAAGACATTTTTTACGGAAGGACAACTCGTTACCGAGAGAAAAAAACAAATTTGAACTCGTTAATAAGAAGAAAACATGAATTCGAACTCGTTCCCAAAGAAAAAACACAAATTTCTACTCGTTATAAAGGAAAACACAAATTTCCGGCGATGTCAACTCGTTATTCGGGAAAAAGACATTTTTTACGGAAGGACTACTCGTTACCAGATGAAAAACACAAATTTGAACTCGTTAATAAGAAGAAAACATGAATTCGAACTCGTTACCAAAGAAAAAACACAAATTTCTACTCGTTATAAAGGAAAACACAAATTTCCGGCGATGTCAACTCGTTATTAGGGAAAAGACATTTTTTTTACGGAAGGACAACTCGTTACCAGAGAAAAACTCAAATTTGAACTCGTTAATAAGAAGAAAACAAGAATTCTAACTCGTTACCAAAGAAAAAACACAAATTTTTACTCGTTATAAAGAGAAAACACAAATTTTCGGAGATGTCAACTCGTTATTAGGGAAAAAAGACATTTTATACGGAAGGACAACTCGTTACCGAGAGAAAAACACAAATTTGAACTCGTTAATAAGAAGAAAACATGAATTCGAACTCGTTACCAAAGAAAAAACACAAATTTCTACTCGTTATAAAAAGGAAAACACAAATTTCCGGCGATGTCAACTCGTTATTCGGGAAAAAGACATTTTTTACGGAAGGACAACTCGTTACCGAGTGAAAAACACAAATTTGAACTCGTTAATAAGAAGCAAACATGAATTCGAACTCGTTACCAAAGAAAAAACACAAATTTCTACTCGTTATAAAGGGAAAACACAAATTTCCGGCGATGTCAACTCGTTATTAGGGAAAAAGACATTTTTTCAGGAAGGACAACTTGTTACAGAGAAAAACACAAATTTGAACTCGTTAATAAGAAGAAAACATGAATTCAAACTCGTTACCAAAGAAAAAACACAAATTTCTACTCGTTATAAAGGAAAACACAAATTTCCGGTGATGTCAACTCGTTATTAGGGAAAAAGACATTTTTTCTTGAAGGACAACTCGTTACCGAGAGAAAAACAAAAATTTGAACTCGTTAATAAGAAGAAAACATGAATTCGAACTCGTTACCAAAGAAAAAACACAAATTTTGTACTTCGTTATAAAGGGAAAACACAAATTTCCGGCGATGTCAACTCGTTATTCGGAAAAAGACATTTTTTACGGAAGGACAACTCGTTACCGATGAAAAACACAAATTTGAACTCGTTAATAAGAAGAAAACATGAATTCGAACTCGTTACCAAAGAAAAAACACAAATTTCTACTCGTTATAAGGGAAAACACAAATTTCCGGCGATGTAAACTCGTTATTAGGGAAAAAGACATTTTTTTTACGGAAGGACAACTCGTTACCGAGAGAAAAACACAAATTTGAACTCGTTAATAAGAAGAAAACATGAATTCGAACTCCTTACCAAAGAAAAAACACAAATTTTTACTCGTTATAAAGAAAACACAAATTTCCAGCGATGTCAACTCGTTAGTAGGGAAAATATACATTTAATCTACAAGGACAACTCGTTACCAGAGAAAAACACAAATTTGAACTCGTTAAATAGAAGAAAACTTGAATTCAAACTCGTTACCTAAGAAAAACATAAATTTCTACTCGTTATAAAGGGAAAACACAAATTTCCGGCGATGTGAACTCGTTATTATGCGAAAATACATTTTTTCTGGAAGGACAACTTGTTACCAGAGAAAAACATAAATTTGAACTCGTTAATAAGAAGAAAACATGAATTCGAACTCGTTACCAAAGAAAAAACACAAATTTCTACTCGTTATAAAGGGAAAACACAAATTTCCGGCGATGTCAACTCGTTATTCGGGAAGAAGACATTTTTTCTGGAAGGACTACTCGTTACCAGTGAAAAAAACAAATTTGAACTCGTTAATAAGAAGAAAAGATGAATTCGAACTCGTTACCAAAGAAAAAACACAAATTCCTACTCGTTATAAAGAGAAAACACAAATTTCCGGAGATGTGAACTCGTTATTAAGGAAAAAGACATTTTTTACGGAAGGACAACTCGTTACCGGAGAGAAAAAAACAAATTTGAACTCGTTAATAAGAAGAAAACATGAATTCGAACTCGTTACCAAAGAAAAAACACAAATTTCTACTCGTTATAAAGGGAAAACACAAATTTCCGGTGATGTCAACTCGTTATTCGGGAAAAAGACATTTTTTCTGGAAGGACTACTCGTTACCAGTGAAAAACACAAATTTGAACTCGTTAATAAGAAGAAAACATCAATTCGAACTCGTTACCAAAGAAAAAACACAAATTTCTACTCGTTATAAAGGGAAAAAAACAAATTTCCGGCGATGTCAACTCGTTATTAGGGAAAAAGACATTTTTTTCGGAAGGACAACTCGTTACCAGAGAAAAACACAAATTTGAACTCGTTAATAAGAAGAAAACATGAATTCGAACTCGTTACCAAAGAAAAAACACAAATTTTTACTTGTTATAAAGAGAAAACACAAATTTCCGGCGATGTCAACTCGTTCTTAGGGAAAAAAACATTTTATCTGCAAGGACAACTCGTTACCAAAGAAAAACACAAATTTGAACTCGTTAATAAGAAGAAAACATGAATTCGAACTCGTTACCAAAGAAAAAACACAAATTTCTACTCGTTATAAAAGGGAAAACACAAATTTCCGGCGATGTCAACTCGTTATTCGGGAAAAAGACATTTTTTCTGGAAGGACTACTCGTTACCAGTGAAAAACACAAATTTAAACTCGTTAATAATAAGAAAACATGAATTCGAACTCGTTACCAAAGAAAAAACACAAATTTCTACTCGTTATAAAGGGAAACACAAATTTCCGGCGATGTCAACTCGTTATTAGGGAAAAAGACATTTTTTCTGGAAGGACAACTCGTTACCTGAGAAAAACACAAATTTGAACTCGTTAATAAGAAGAAAACATGAATTCAAACTCGTTACCAAAGAAAAAACACAAATTTCTACTCGTTATAAAGGGAAAACACAAATTTTCTGGTGATGTCAACTCGTTATTAGGGAAAAAGACATTTTTTTCTGGAAGGACAACTCGTTACCAGTGAAAAACACAAATTTGAACTCGTTAATAAGAAGAAAACATCAATTCGAACTCGTTACCAAAGAAAAAACACAAATTTCTACTCGTTATAAAGGGAAAAAAACAAATTTCCGGCGATGTCAACTCGTTATTAGGGAAAAAGACATTTTTTTTCGGAAGGACAACTCGTTACCGAGAGAAAAAACACAAATTTGAACTCGTTAATAAGAAGAAAACATGAATTCGAACTCGTTACCAAAGAAAAAACACAAATTTTTACTTGTTATAAAGAGAAAACACAAATTTCCGGCGATGTCAACTCGTTCTTAGGGAAAAAAACATTTTTACGCAAGGACAACTCGTTACCAAAGAAAAACACAAATTTGAACTCGTTAATAAGAAGAAAACATGAATTCGAACTCGTTACCAAAGAAAAAACACAAATTTCTACTCGTTATAAAAGGGAAAACACAAATTTCCGGCGATGTCAACTCGTTATTCGGGAAAAAGACATTTTTCGGAAGGACTACTCGTTACCGAGTGAAAAACACAAATTTAAACTCGTTAATAATAAGAAAACATGAATTCGAACTCGTTACCAAAGAAAAAACACAAATTTCTACTCGTTATAAAGGGAAACACAAATTTCCGGCGATGTCAACTCGTTATTGGGGAAAAAGACATTTTTTACGGAAGGACAACTCGTTACCGAGAAAAACACAAATTTGAACTCGTTAATAAGAAGAAAACATGAATTCAAACTCGTTACCAAAGAAAAAACACAAATTTCTACTCGTTATAAAGGGAAAACACAAATTTTCTGGTGATGTCAACTCGTTATTAGGGAAAAAGACATTTTTTCCGGAAGGACAACTCGTTACCAGAGAAAAATACAAATTTGAACTCGTTAATAAGAAGAAAACATGAATTCGAACTCGTTACCAAAGCAAAAACACAAATTTCTACTTGTTATAAAGGGAAAACGCAAATTTCCCTCGATGTCAACTCGTTATTCGGGAAAAATACATTTTTTCTGGAAGGACAACTCGTTACCAGTGAAAAACACAAATTTGAACTCGTTAATAAGAAGAAAACATGAATTCGAACTCGTTACCAAAGAAAAAACACAAATTTCTACTCGTTATAGAGGGAAAACACAAATTTCCGGCGATGTAAACTCGTTATTAGGGAAAAAGACATTTTTTTATGGAAGGAGAACTCGTTACCAGAGGAAAAACACAAATTTGAACTCGTTAATAAGAAGAAAACATGAATTCGAACTCGTTACCAAAGAAAAAACACAAATTTCTACTCGTTATAAAGGGAAAACACAAATTTCCGGCGATGTCAACTCGTTATTTGGAAAAAAGACATTTTTTCTGGAAGGACAACTCGTTACCAGAGAAAAACACAAATTTTTACTCGTTATATAGAGAAAGCACAAATTTCCAGCGATGTCAACTCGTTATTAGGGAAAAAATACATTTAATCTACAAGGACAACTCGTTACCAGAGAAAAACACAAATTTGAACTCGTTAAATAGAAGAAAACATGAATTCGAACTCGTTACCTAAGAAAAACACAAATTTCTACTCGTTATAAAGGGAAAACACAAATTTCCGGCGATGTGAACTCGTTATTATGGAAAAAGACATTTTTCTACGGAAGGACAACTCGTTACCGAGAGAAAAACGCAAATTTGAACTCGTTAATAAGAAGAAAACATGAATTCGAACTCGTTACCAAAGAAAAAACACAAATTACTACTCGTTATAAAGGGAAAACACAAATTTCCGGCGATGTCAACTCGTTATTCGGGAAGAAGACATTTTTTCTGGAAGGACTACTCGTTACCAGTGAAAAAAACAAATTTGAACTCGTTAATAAGAAGAAAACATGAATTCGAACTCGTTACCAAAGAAAAAACACAAATTTCTACTCGTTATAAAGGGAAAACACAAATTTCCGGTGATGTGAACTCGTTATTAAGGAAAAAGACATTTTTTCTGGAAGGACAACTCGTTACCAGTGAAAAACACAAATTTGAACTCGTTAATAGGAAGAAAACATGAATTCGACCTCGTTACCAAAGAAAAAACACAAATTTCTACTCGTTATAAAGGGAAAACACAAATTTCCGGCGATGTCAACTCGTTATTAGGGAAAAAGACATTTTTTTTACGGAAGGACAACTCGTTACCGAGAGAAAAACACAAATTTGAACTCGTTAATAAGAAGAAAACATGAATTCGAACTCGTTACCAAAGAAAAAACACAAATTTCTACTCGTTATAAAGGGAAAACACAAATTTCCGGCGAAGTCAACTCGTTATTCGGGTAAAAGACATTTTTTTCTGGAAGGACAATTCGTTACCAGAGAAAAACACAAATTTGAACTCGTTAATAAGAAGAAAACATGAATCCGAACTCGTTACCAAAGAAAAAACACAAATTACTACTCGTTATAAAGGGAAAACACAAATTTCCGGCGATGTCAACTCGTTATTCGGGAAGAAGACATTTTTTTTACGGAAGGACTACTCGTTACCGGTGAAAAAAACAAATTTGAACTCGTTAATAAGAAGAAAACATGAATTCGAACTCGTTACCAAAGAAAAAACACAAATTTCTACTCGTTATAAAGGGAAAACACAAATTTCCGGTGATGTGAACTCGTTATTAAGGAAAAAGACATTTTTACGGAAGGACAACTCGTTACCGAGAGAAAAAAACAAATTTGAACTCGTTAATAAGTAGAAAACATGAATTCGAACTCGTTACCAAAGAAAAAACACAAATTTGTACTCGTTATAAATGGAAAACACAAATTTCCGGCGATGTCAACTCCTTATCGGGGAAAAAGACATTTTTTCTACGGAAGGACTACTCGTTACAAGCGAAAAACACAAATTTGAACTCGTTAATAAGAAGAAAACATGAATTCGAACTCGTTACCAAAGAAAAAACACAAATTTCTACTCGTTATAAAGGGAAAACACAAATTTCCGGCGATGTCTACTCGTTACTAGGGAAAAAGACATTTTTTTTATGGAAGGACAACTCGTTACCCGAGAAAAACACAAATTTGAACTCGTTAATAAGAAGAAAACATGAATTCGAACTCGTTACCAAAGAAAAAACACAAATTTTTACTCGTTATAAAGAGAAAACACAAATTTCCGGCGATGTCAACTCGTTAATAGGGAAAAAAACATTTTATCTGCAAGGACAACTCGTTACCAGAGAAAAACACAAATTTGAACTCGTTAATAAGAAGAAAACATGAATTCGAACTCGTTACCAAAGAAAAAAATACAAATTTCTACTCGTTATAAAGGGAAAACACAAATTTCCGGCGATGTCAACTCGTTATCAGGGAAAAAACATTTTTTCTACAAGGACAACTAGTTACAAGAGAAAAGCACAAATTTGAACTCGTTAATAAGAAGAAAACATGAATTCGAACTCGTTACCAAAGAAAAAACACAAATTTCTACTCCTTATAAAGGGAAAACACAAATTTCCACCGATGTGGGGCAACGGTGATAATAATTCTCGTTATTAGGGAAAAAGACATTTTTTACGGAAGGACAACACGTTACCGAGAGAAAAACACAAATTTGAACTCGTTAATAAGAAGAAAACATGAATTGAAACTCGTTACCAAAGAAAAAACACAAATTTCTACTCGTTATAAATGGAAAACACAAATTCCTGGCGATGTGAACTCGTTATTAAGGAAAAAGACATTTTTTACGGAAGGACAACTCGTTACCGAGAGAAAAAAACAAATTTGAACTCGTTAATAAGAAGAAAACATGAATTCGAACTCGTTACCCAAGAAAAAACACAAATTTCTACTCGTTATAAAGGGAAAACACAAATTTCCGGCGATGTCAACTCGTTATTCGGGAAAAAGACATTTTTTACGGAAGGACTACTTGTTACCATAGAAAAACACAAATTTGAACTCGTTAATAAGAAGAAAACATGAATTCGAACTCGTTACCGAGAGAAAAACACAAATTTCTACTCGTTATAAAGGGAAAACACAAATTTCCGGCGATGTCAACTCGTTATTAGGGAAAAAGACATTTTTTTTCGGAAGGACAACTCGTTACCGAGAGAAAAACACAAATTTGAACTCGTTAATAAGAAGAAAACATGAATTCGAACTCGTTACCAAAGAAAAAACACAAATTTCTACTCGTTATAGAGGGAAAACACAAATTTCCGGCGATGTAAACTCGTTATTAGGGAAAAAGACATTTTTTTCTGGAAGGACAACTCGTTACCAGCGAAAAACACAAATTTTAACTTGTTAATAAGAAGAAAACATGAATTCGAACTCGTTACCAAAGAAAAAACACAAATTTTTACTCGTTATAATGAGAAAACACAAATTTCCGGCGATGTCAACTCGTTCTTAGGGAAAAAAACATTTTATACGCAAGGACAACTCGTTACCGAGAGAAAAACACAAATTTGAACTCGTTAATAAGAACAAAACATGAATTCGAACTCGTTACCAAAGAAAAAACACAAATTTCTACTCGTTATTAAGGGAAAACACAAATTTCCGCCGATGTCAACTCGTTATTAGGGAAAAAGACATTTTTTTACGGAAGGACAACACGTTACCGGAGAAAAACACAAATTTGAACTCGTTAATAAGAAGAAAACATGAATTCAAACTCGTTACCGAAGAAAAAACACAAATTTCTACTCGTTATAAAGGGAAAACACAAATTTCAGGTGATGTCAAATCGTTATTAGGGAAGAAGACATTTTTTCTGGAAGGACAACTCGTTACCGAGAGAAAAATACAAATTTGAACTCGTTAATAAGAAGAAAACATGAATTCGAACTCGTTACCAAAGCAAAAACACAAATTACTACTCGTTATAAAGGGAAAACAGCAAATTTCCCTCGATGTCAACTCGTTATTCGGGAAAAAGACATTTTTTTACGGAAGGACAACTCGTTACCAAGTGAAAAACACAAATTTGAACTCGTTAATAAGAAGAAAACATGAATTCGAACTCGTTACCAAAGAAAAAACAAAAATTTCTACTCGTTATAGAGGGAAAACACAAATTTCCGGCGATGGCAACTCGTTATTAGGGAAAAAGACATTTTTTTCTGGAAGGACAACTCGTTACCAGAGAAAAACACAAATTTGAACTCGTTAATAAGAAGAAAACATGAATTCGAACTCGTTACCAAAGAAAAAACACAAATTTTTACTCGTTATATATAGAGAAAACACAAATTTCCAGCGATGTCAACTCGTTATTAGGGAAAAAATACATTTAATCTACAAGGACAACTCGTTACCAAAAAAAAAAAACACAAATTTGAACTCGTTAAATAGAAGAAAACATGAATTCGAACTCGTTACCTAAGAAAAACACAAATTTCTACTCGTTATAAAGGGAAAACACAAATTTCCGGCGATGTGAACTCGTTATTAAGGAAAAAGACATTTTTTCTGGAAGGAAAACTCGTTACCAGAGAAAAACACAAATTTGAACTCGTGAATAAGAAGAAGACATGAATTTGAACTCGTTACCAAATAAAAAACACAAATTTTTACTCGTTATAAAGAGAAAACACAAATTTCCGGCGATGTCAACTCGTTATTCGGGAAAAAGACATTTATTCCGGAAGGACTACTCGTTACCAGTGAAAAACACAAATTTGAACTCGTTAATAAGAAGAAAACATGTATTCGAACTCGTTACCAAAGAAAAAACACAAATTTCTACTCGTTATAAAGGGAAAACACAAATTTCCGGCGATGTCAACTCGTTATTAGGGAAAAAGACATTTTTTCTGGAAGGACAACTCGTTACCTGAGAAAAACACAAATTTGAACTCGTTAATAAGAAGAAAACATGAATTCAAACTCGTTACCAAAGAAAAAACACAAATTTCTACTCGTTATAAATGGAAAACACAAATTTCCGGCGATGTGAACTCGTTATTAAGGAAAAAGACATTTTTTCTGGAAGGACAACTCGTTACCAGAGAAAAAAACAAATTTGAACTCGTTAATCAGAAGAAAACATGAATTCGAACTCGTTACCAAAGAAAAAACACAAATATCTACTCGTTATAAAGGGAAAACACAAATTTCCGGCGATGTCAACTCGTTATTCGGGAAAAAGACATTTTTTCTGGAAGGACTACTCGTTCACAGTGACAAACACAAATTTGAACTCGTTAATAAGAAGAAAACATGAATTCGAACTCGTTACCAAAGAAAAAACACAAATTTCTACTCGTTATAAAGGGAAAACACAAATTTCCGGCGATGTCAACTCGTTATTAGGGAAAAAGACATTTTTTTACGGAAGGACAACTCGTTACCGAGAGAAAAACACAAATTTGAACTCGTTAATAAGAAGAAAACATGAATTCGAACTCGTTACCAAAGAAAAAACACAAATTTCTACTCGTTACAAAAGGGAAAACACAAATTTCCGGCGAATGTCAACTCGTTATTCGGGAAAAAGACATTTTTTCTGGAAGGACTACTCGTTACCAGTGAAAAACACAAATTTGAACTCGTTAATAAGAAGAAAACATGAATTCGAACTCGTTACCAAAGAAAAAACACAAATTTCTACTCGTTATAAAGGGAAAACACAAATTTCCGGCGATGTCAACTCGTTATTAGGGAAAAAGAATTTTTACGGAAGGACAAGTCGTTACCGAGAAAAACACAAATTTGAACCCGTTAATAAGAAGAAAACATGAATTCAAACTCGTTACCAAAGAAAAAACACAAATTTCTACTCGTTATAAATGGAAAACACAAATTTCCGGCGATGTGAACTCGTTATTAAGGAAAAAAGACATTTTTCAGGAAGGACAACTCGTTACCAGAGAAAAAAACAAATTGAACTCGTTAATAAGAAGAAAACATGAATTCGAACTCGTTACCAAAGAAAAAACACAAATTTCTACTCGTTATAAAGGGAAAACACAAATTTCCGGCGATGTCAACTCGTTATCAGGGAAAAAACATTTTTTCTACAAGGACAACAAGTTACAAGAGAAAAACACAAATTTGAACTCGTTAATAAGAAGAAAACATGAATTGGAACTCGTTACCAAAGAAAAAACACAAATTTCTACTCGTTATAAAGGGGAAACACAAATTTCCACCGATGTCAGCTCGTTATTAGGGAAAAAGACATTTTTTCTGGAAGGACAACACGTTACCAGAGAAAAACACAAATTTGAACTCGTTAATAAGAAGAAAACATGAATTCAAACTCGTTACCAAAGAAAAAACACAAATTTCTACTCGTTATAAAGGGAAAACACAAATTTCCGGTGATGTCAAATCGTTATTAGGGAAAAAGACATTTTTTCTGGAAGGACAACTCGTTACCAGAGAAAAATACAAATTTGAACTCGTTAATAAGAAGAAAACATGAATTCGAACTCGTTACCAAAGCAAAAACACAAATTTCTACTTGTTATAAAGGGAAAACGCAAATTTCCCTAATTTCACCTTTTATCTTCCTTCACTGAGTACGAAAGATGAATCTATAATGGGGTGTTTTGGCATTCATTTAAAAATGGGGCAACGGCTGATAATAATTCTCGATGTCAACTCGTTATTCGGGAAAAAGACATTTTTTCTGGAAGGACAACTTGTTACCAGTGAAAAACACAAATTTGAACTCGTTAATAAGAAGAAAACATTAATTCGAACTCGTTACCAAAGAAGAAACACAAATTTCTACTCGTTATAGAGGGAAAACACAAATTTCCGGCGATGTCAACTCGTTATTAGGGAAAAAGACATTTTTTTCTGGAAGGACAACTCGTTACCAGAGAAAAACACAAATTTGAACTCGTTAATAAGAAAAAAACATGAATTCGAACTCGTTACCAAAGAAAAAACACAAATTTTTACTCGTTATATAGAGAAAACACAAATTTCCAGCGATGTCAACTCGTTATTAGGGAAAAAATACATTTAATCTACAAGGACAACTCGTTACCATAGAAAAACACAAATTTGAACTCGTTAAATAGAAGAAAACATGAATTCGAACTCGTTACCTAAGAAAAACACAAATTTCTACTCGTTATAAAGGGAAAACATAAATTTCCGGCGATGTGAACTCGTTATTAAGGAAAAAGACATTTTTTCTGGAAGGACAACTCGTTACTAGAGAAAAACACAAATTTGAACTCGTTAATAAGAAGAAAACATGAATTCGAACTCGTTACCAAAGAAAAAACACAAATTTCTACTCGTTATAAAGGGAAAACACAAATTTCCGGCGATGTCAACTTGTTATCGGGAAAAAAGACTTTTTTTTCAAGGACAACTCGTTACCGAGTGAAAAACACAAATTTGAACTCGTTAATAAGAAGAAAACATGAATTCGAACTCGTTACCAAAGATAAAACACAAATTTCTACTCGTTATAAAGGAAAACAGAAATTTCCGGCTATGTCAACTCGTTATCGAGAGAAAAAACCATTTTTCGGCAAGGACAACTCGTTACCAGAGAAAAACACAAATCTGAACTCGTTAATATGAAGAAAACATGAATTCGAACTCGTTACCAAAGATAAAACACAAATTTCCACTCGTTATAAAGGGAAAACACAAATTTCCGGCGATGTCAACTCGTTATCAGGGAAAAAACTTTTTTTCTTCAAGGACAACTCGTTACCAGTGAAAAACACAAATTTGAACTCGTTAATATGAAGAAAACATGAATTCGAACTCGTTACCAAAGATAAAACACAAATTTCTACTCGTTATAAAGGGAAAACACAAATTTCCGGCGATGTCCAACTCGTTATCGAGAAAAAACCTTTTTTTCTTCAAGGACAACTCGTTACAAGAGAAAAAACAAATTTGAACATGTTAATATGAAGAAAACATGAATTCGAACTCGTTACCAAAGATAAAACACAAATTTCTACTCGTTATAAAGGAAAACACAAATTTCCGGCGATGTCAACTCGTTATCGAGAAAAAACCTTTTTTTCTTCAAAGACAACTCGTTACCGAGAGAAAAACACGAATTTGAACTCGTTAATATGAAGAAAACATGAATTCGAACTCGTTACCAAAGATAAAACACAAATTTCTACTCGTTATAAAGGGAAAACACAAATTTCCAGCGATGTCAACTTGTTATCAGGAAAAAACCTTTTTTCTTCAAGGACAACTCGTTACCCAGTGAAAAACACAAATTTGAACTCGTTAATATGAAGAAAACATGAATTCGAACTCGTTACCAAAGATAAAACACAAATTTCTACTCGTTATAAAGGGAAAACAGAAATTTCCGGCTATGCCAACTCGTTATCAGAGAAAAAACCATTTTTTCAGCAAGGACAACTCGTTACCAGAGAAAAACACAAATCTGAACCCTTTAATATGAAGAAAACATGAATTCGAACTCGTTACCAAAGATAAAACACAAATTTCCACTCGTTATAAAGGGAAAACACAAATTTCCGGCGATGTCAACTCGTTATCAGGGAAAAAACTTTTTTTCATCAAGGACAACTCGTTACCAGTGAAAAACACGAATTTGAATTCGTTAATATGAAGAAAACATGAATTCGTACTCGTTACCAAAGATAAAACACAAATTTCTACTCGTTATAAAGGGAAAACACAAATTTCCGGCGATGTCCACTCGTTATCAGAGAAAAAACCTTTTTTTCTTCAAGGACAACTCGTTACAAGAGAAAAAACGAATTTGAACTCGTTAATATGAAGAAAACATGAATTCGAACTCGTTACCAAAGATAAAACACAAATTTCTACTCGTTATAAAGGGAAAACACAAATTTCCGGCGATGTCCACTCATTATCAGAGAAAAAACCTTTTTTTCTTCAAAGACAACTCGTTACCAAGAGAAAAACACGAATTTGAACTCGTTAATATGAAGAAAACATGAATTCGAACTCGTTACCAAAGATAAAACACAAATTTCTACTCGTTATAAAGGGAAAACACAAATTTCCGGCGATGTCCACTCGTTATCGAGAGAAAAAACCTTTTTTCTTCAAGGACAACTCGTTACCGAGAGAAAAACACGAATTTGAACTCGTTAATAAGAAGAAAACATGAATTCGAACTCGTTACCAAAGATAAAACACAAATTTCTACTCGTTATAAAGGGAAAACACAAATTTCCGGCGATGTCCACTCGTTATCAGAGAAAATTTTTTTTTTCTTCAAGGACAACTCGTTACGAGAGAAAAACACGAATTTGAACTCGTTAATATGAAGAAAACATGAATTCGAACTCGTTACCAAAGAAAAAACACATATTTCTACACGTTATAAAGGGAAAACACAAATTTCCGGCGATGTCCACTCGTTATCAGAGAAAAAACCTTTTTTCTTCAAGGACAACTCGTTACCAGAGAAAAACACGAATTTGAACTCGTTAATATGAAGAAAACATGAATTCAAACTCGTTACCAAAGATAAAACACAAATTTCTACTCGTTATAAAGGGAAAACAAAAATTTCCGGCGATGTCCACTCGTTATCAGAGAAAAAACCATTTTTTCAGCAAGGACAACACGTTACCAGAGAAAAACACGAATTTTAACTCGTTAATATGAAGAAAACATGAATTCGAACTCGTTACCAAAGATAAAACACAAATTTCTACTCGTTATAAAGCCAAAACAAAAATTTCCGGCGATGTCCACTCGTTATCAGAGAAAAAACCATTTTTTCAGCACACGTTACCAGAGAAAAACACGAATTTTAACTCGTTAATATGAAGAAAACATGAATTCGAACTCGTTACCAAAGATAAAACACAAATTTCTACTCGTTATAAAGGGAAAACACAAATTTCCGGCGATGTCCACTCGTTATCAGAGAAAAACCTTTTTTTCTTCAAGGACAACTCGCTACCAGAGAAAAACACGAATTTGAACTCGTTAATATGAAGAAAACATGAATTCGAACTCGTTACCAAAGATAAAACACAAATTTCTACTAGTTATAAACGAAAAACAAAAATTTCCGGCGATGTCAACTCGCTATCAGAGAAAAAACCATTTTTTCTGCAAGGACAACTCCTTACCAGAGAAAAACACAAATCGAACTCGTTAATATGAAGAAAACATGAATTCGAACTCGTTACCAAAGATAAAACACAAATTTCTACTCGTTATAAAGGGAAAACACAAATTTCCGGCAATGTCCACTCGTTATCGAGAGAAAAAACCTTTTTTTCTTCAAGGACAACTCGTTACCGAGAGAAAAGCACGAATTTGAACTCGTTAATATGAAGAAAACATGAATTCGAACTCGTTACCAAAGATAAAACACAAATTTCTACTCGTTATAAAGGGAAAACACAAATTTCCGGTGATGTCCACTCGTTATCAGCGAAAAATTTTTTTTTTCTTCAAGGACAACTCGTTACCAGAGAAAAACACGAGTTTGAACTCGTTAATATGAAGAAAACATGAATTTGAACTCGTTACCAAAGATAAAACACAAATTTCTACTCGTTATAAAGGGAAAACACAAATTTCCGGCGATGTCAACTCGTTATCAGGGAAAAAACATTTTTTCTACAAGGACAACTAGTTACAAGAGAAAAACACAAATTTGAACTCGTTAATAAGAAGAAAACATGAATTCGAACTCGTTACCAAAGAAAAAACACAAATTTCTACTCGTTATAAAGGGAAAACACAAATTTCCGGCGATGTCCACTCGTTATCAGGGAAAAAACATTTTTTTCTACAAGGACAACTAGTTACAAGAGAAAAACACAAATTTGAACTCGTTAATAAGAAGAAAACATGAATTCGAACTCGTTACCAAAGAAAAAACACAAATTTCTACTCGTTATAAAGGGAAAACACAAATTTCCGGCGATGTCCACTCGTTATTAGAGAAAAAACCTTTTTTTCTTCAAGGACAACTCGTTACCAGAGAAAGACACGAATTTGAACTCGTTAATATGAAGAAAACATGAATTTGAACTCGTTACCAAAGATAAAACACAAATTTCTACTCGTTATAAAGGGAAAACACAAATTTCCGGCGATGTCAACTCGTTATCAGGGAAAAAACATTTTTTCTACAAGGACAACTAGTTACAAGAGAAAAACACAAATTTGAACTCGTTAATAAGAAGAAAACATGAATTCGAACTCGTTACCAAAGAAAAAACACAAATTTCTACTCGTTATAAAGGGAAAACACAAATTTCCGCCGATGTCAGCTCGTTATTAGGGAAAAAGACATTTTTTCTGGAAGGACAACACGTTACTAGAGAAAAACACAAATTTGAACTCGTTAATAAGAAGAAAACATGAATTCAAACTCGTTACCAAAGAAAAAACACAAATTTCTACTCGTTATAAAGGGAAAACACAAATTTCCGGTGATGTCAACTCGTTATTAGGGAAAAAGACATTTTTTCTGGAAGGACAACTCGTTACCAGAGAAAAATACAAATTTGAACTCGTTAATAAGAAGAAAACATGAATTCGAACTCGTTACCAAAGCAAAAACACAAATTTCTACTTGTTATAAAGGGAAAACGCAAATTTCCCTCGATGTCAACACGTTATTCGGGAAAAAGACATTTTTTCTTGAAGGACAACTCGTTACCAGTGAAAAACACAAATTTGAACTCGTTAATAAGAAGAAAACATGAATTCGAACTCGTTACCAAAGAAAAACACAAATTTCTACTCGTTATAGAGGGAAAACACAAGTTTCCGGCGATGTAAACTCGTTATTAGGGAAAAAGACATTTTTTTTTGGAAGGACAACTGGTTACCAGATAAAAACACAAATTTGAACTCGTTAATAAGAAGAAAACATGAATTCGAACTCGTTACCAAAGATAAAACACAAATTTCTACTCGTTATAAAGGGAAAACACAAATTTCCGGCGATGTCAACTCGTTATTCGGGAAGAAGACATTTTTTACGGAAGGACAACTCGTTACGGAGAGAAAAAAACAAATTTGAACTCGTTAATAAGAAGAAAACATGAATTCGAACTCGTTACCAAAGAAAAAACACAAATTTCTACTCGTTATAAAGGGAAAACACAAATTTCCGGCGATGTCAACTCGTTATTCGGGAAAAAGACATTTTTTACGGAAGGACAACTCGTTACCGAGAAAAACACAAATTTGAACTCGTTAATAAGAAGAAAACATGAATTCGAACTCGTTACCAAAGAAAAAACACAAATTTCTACTCGTTATAAAGGGAAAACACAAATTTCCGGCGATGTCAACTCGTTATTAGGGAAAAAGACATTTTTTTTATGGAAGGACAACTCGTTACCAGAGAAAAACACAAATTTGAACTCGTTAATAAGAAGAAAACATGAATTCGAACTCGTTACCAAAGAAAAAACACAAATTTTTACTCGTTATAAAGAGAAAACACAAATTTCCGGCGATGTCAACTCGTTAATAGGGAAAAAAACATTTTATCTGCAAGGACAACTCGTTACCAGAGAAAAACACAAATTTGAACTCGTTAATAAGAAGAAAACATGAATTCGAACTCGTTACCAAAGAAAAAACACAAATTTCTTCTCGTTATAAAGGAAACACAAATTTCCGGCGATGTCAACTCGTTATCCGGGAAAAAACATTTTTTCTGCAAGGACAACTAGTTACAAGAGAAAAACACAAATTTGAACTCTTTAATAAGAAGAAAACATGAATTCGAACTCGTTACCAAAGAAAAAACACAAATTTCTACTCGTTATAAAGGGAAAACACAAATTTCCGGCGATGTCAACTCGTTATTAGGGAAAAAGACATTTTTTATGGAAGGACAACACGTTACCAGAGAAAAACACAAATTTGAACTCGTTAATAAGAAGAAAACATGAATTCAAACTCGTTACCAAAGAAAAAACACAAATTTCTACTCGTTATAAATGGAAAACACAAATTTCCGGCGATGTGAACTCGTTATTAAGGAAAAAGACATTTTTTCTGGAAGGACAACTCGTTACCAGAGAAAACAACAAATTTGAACTCGTTAATAAGAAGAAAACATGAATTCGAACTCGTTACCAAAGAAAAAACACAAATTTCTACTCGTTATAAAGGGAAAACACAAATTTCCGGCGATGTCAACTCGTTATTCGGGAAGAAGATATTTTTTCTGGAAGGACTACTCGTTACCAGTGAAAAACACAAATTTGAACTCGTTAATAAGAAGAAAACATGAATTCGAACTCGTTACCAAAGAAAAAACACAAATTTCTACTCGTTATAGAGGGAAAACACAAATTTCCGGCGATGTCAACTCGTTATTTGGGAAAAAGACATTTTTTACGGAAGGACAACTCGTTACCGAGAGAAAAACACAAATTTGAACTCGTTAATAAGAAGAAAACATGAATTCGAACTCGTTACCAAAGAAAAAACACAAATTTTTACTCGTTATAAGAGAAAACACAAATTTCCGGCGATGTCAACTCGTTATTAGGGAAAAAAATACATTTAATCTACAAGGACAACTCGTTACAGAGAAAAACACAAATTTGAACTCGTTAAATAAGAAGAAAACATGAATTCGAACTCGTTTACACAAATTTCTAAGAAAAAACACAAATTTCTACTCGTTATAAGGGAAAACACAAATTTCCGGCGATGTGAACTCGTTATTAAGGAAAAAGACATTTTTTACGGAAGGACAACTCGTTACCGAGAGAAAAACACAAATTTGAACTCGTTAATAAGAAGAAAACATGAATTCGAACTCGTTACCAAAGAAAAAACACAAATTTTTACTCGTTATAAAGAGAAAACACAAATTTCCGGCGATGTCAACTCGTTATTAGGGGGAAAAAAACATTTTTACGGCAAGGACAACTCGTTACGAGAGAAAAACACAAATTTGAACTCGTTAATAGAAGAAAACATGAATTCGAACTCGTTACCAAAGAAAAAACACAAATTTCTACTCGTTATAAGGAAAACACAAATTTCCGGCGATGTCAACTCGTTATTAGGGAAAAAGACATTTTTTTACGGAAGGACAACTCGTTACCGAGAGAAAAACACAAATTTGAACTCGTTAATAAGAAGAAAACATGAATTCGAACTCGTTACCAAAGAAAAAACACAAATTTCTACTCGTTATAAAGGGAAAACACAAATTTCCGGCGATGTCAACTCGTTATTCGGGAAAAGACATTTTTTCGGAAGGACAACTCGTTACGAGAGAAAAACACAAATTTGAACTCGTTAATAAGAAGAAAACATGAATTCGAACTCGTTACCAAAGAAAAAACACAAATTTCTACTCGTTATAAAGGGAAAACACAAATTTCCGGCGATGTCAACTCGTTATTAGGGAAAAAGACATTTTTTTTACGGAAGGACAACTCGTTACCGAGAGAAAAACACAAATTTGAACTCGTTAATAAGAAGAAAACATGAATTCGAACTCGTTACCAAAGAAAAAACACAAATTTCTACTCGTTATAAAGGGAAAACACAAATTTCCGGCGATGTCAACTCGTTATTAGGGAAAAAGACATTTTTACGGCAAGGACAACTCGTTACCAGAGAAAAACACAAATTTGAACTCGTTAATAAGAAGAAAACATGAATTCGAACTCGTTACCAAAGAAAAAACACAAATTTCTACTCGTTATAAAGGGAAAACACAAATTTCCGGCGATGTCAACTCGTTATCAGGGAAAAAACATTTTTTCTACAAGGACAACTAGTTACAAGAGAAAAACACAAATTTGAACTCGTTAATAAGAAGAAAACATGAATTCGAACTCGTTACCAAAGAAAAAACACAAATTTATACTCGTTATAAAGGGAAAACACAAATTTCCGCCGATGTCAGCTCGTTATTTGGGAAAAAGACATTTTTTATGGAAGGACAACACGTTACCGAGAGAAAAACACAAATTTGAACTCGTTAATAAGAAGAAAACATGAATTCAAACTCGTTACCAAAGAAAAAACACAAATTTCTACTCGTTATAAAGGGAAAACACAAATTTCCGGTGATGTCAACTCGTTATTAGGGAAAAAGACATTTTTTACGGAAGGACAACTCGTTACCGAGAGAAAAACACAAATTTGAACTCGTTAATAAGAAGAAAACATGAATTCGAACTCGTTACCAAAGAAAAAACACAAATTTCTACTCGTTATAAAGGGAAAACACAAATTTCCCTCGATGTCAACTCGTTATTCGGGAAAAAGACATTTTTTCTGGAAGGACAACTCGTTACCATAGAAAAACACAAATTTGAACTCGTTAATAAGAAGAAAACATGAATTCGAACTCGTTACCAAAGAAAAAACACAAATTTCTACTCGTTATAAAGGGAAAACACAAATTTCCGGCGATGTCAACTCGTTATTAGGGAAAAAGACATTTTTTCCGGAAGGACAACTCGTTACCAGAGAAAAACACAAATTTGAACTCGTTAATAAGAAGAAAACATGAATTCGAACTCGTTACCAAAGAAAAAACACAAATTTTTACTCGTTATAAAGAGAAAACACAAATTTCCGGCGATGTCAACTCGTTATTAGGGAAAAAAAAGACATTTTTCTACAAGGACAACTCGTTTCCGCAGAGAAAAACACAAATTTGAACTCGTTAAATAGAAGAAAACATGAATTCGAACTCGTTACCTAAGAAAAAACACAAATTTCTACTCGTTATAAAGGGAAAACACAAATTTCCGGCGATGTGAACTCGTTATTAAGGAAAAAGACATTTTTTATGGAAGGACAACTCGTTACCAGAGAAAAACACAAATTTGAACTCGTTAATAAGAAGAAAACATGAATTCGAACTCGTTACCAAAGAAAAAACACAAATTTCTACTCGTTATAAAGGGAAAACACAAATTTCCGGCGATGTCAACTCGTTATTCGGGAAAAAGACATTTTTTCTGGAAGGACAACTCGTTACCAGAGAAAAACACAAATTTGAACTCGTTAATAAGAAGAAAACATGAATTCGAACTCGTTACCAAAGAAAAAACACAAATTTCTACTCGTTATAAAGAGAAAACACAAATTTCCGGCGATGTCAACTCGTTATTCGGGAAAAAGACATTTTATACGCAAGGACAACTCGTTACCGAGAGAAAAACACAAATTTGAACTCGTTAAATAAGAAGAAAACATGAATTCGAACTCGTTACCAAAGAAAAAACACAAATTTCTACTCGTTATAAAGGGAAAACACAAATTTCCGGCGATGTCAACTCGTTATTAGGGAAAAAGACATTTTTTACGGAAGGACAACTCGTTACCGAGAGAAAAACACAAATTTGAACTCGTTAATAAGAAGAAAACATGAATTCGAACTCGTTACCAAAGAAAAAACACAAATTTCTACTCGTTATAAAGGGAAAACACAAATTTCCGGCGATGTCAACTCGTTATTCGGGAAAAAGACATTTTTTTTACGGAAGGACTACTCGTTACCGAGTGAAAAACACAAATTTGAACTCGTTAATAAGAAGAAAACATGAATTCGAACTCGTTACCAAAGAAAAACACAAATTTCTACTCGTTATAAAGGGAAAACACAAATTTCCGGCGATGTCAACTCGTTATTAGGGAAAAAGACATTTTTTACGGAAGGACAACTCGTTACCATAGAAAAACACAAATTTGAACTCGTTAATAAGAAGAAAACATGAATTCGAACTCGTTACCAAAGAAAAAACACAAATTTTTACTCGTTATAAAGAGAAAACACAAATTTCCGGCGATGTCAACTCGTTATTAGGGAAAAAACATTTTATCGCAAGGACAACTCGTTACCGAGAGAAAAACACAAATTTGAACTCGTTAAAAGAAGAAAACATGAATTCGAACTCGTTACCAAAGTTACTCGTTATAAAGAAAAACACAAATTTCCGGCGATGTCAACTCGTTATTAGGGAAAAAGACATTTTTTACGGAAGGACAACTCGTTACCGAGAGAAAAACACAAATTTGAACTCGTTAATAAGAAGAAAACATGAATTCGAACTCCTTACCATAGAAAAAACACAAATTTTTACTCGTTATAAAGAGAAAACACAAATTTTTGGCGATGTGAACTCGTTATTAAGGAAAAAGACATTTTTTCTGGAAGGACAACTCGTTACTAGAGAAAAACACAAATTTGAACTCGTTAATAAGAAGAAAACATGAATTCGAACTCGTTACCAAAGAAAAAACACAAATTTCTACTCATTATAAAGGGAAAACACAAATTTCCGGCGATGTCAACTCGTTATTCGGGAAGAAGACATTTTTTCTGGAAGGACTACTCGTTACCAGAGAAAAACACAAATTTGAACTCGTTAATAAGAAGAAAACATGAATTCGAACTCGTTACCAAAGAAAAAACACAAATTTCTACTCGTTATAAAGGGAAAACACAAATTTCCGGCGATGTGAACTCGTTATTAAGGAAAAATACATTTTTGAACTCGTTAATAAGAAGAAAACATGAATTCGAACTCGTTACCAAAGAAAAAACACAAATTTCTACTCGTTATAAAGGGAAAACACAAATTTCCGGCGATGTCAACTCCTTATTCGGGAAAAAGACATTTTTTACGGAAGGACTACTCGTTACCGAGAAAAACACAAATTTGAACTCGTTAATAAGAAGAAAACATGAATTCGAACTCGTTACCAAAGAAAAAACACAAATTTCTACTCGTTATAAAAGGAAAACACAAATTTCCGGCGATGTCAACTCGTTATTAGGGAAAAAGACATTTTTTTACGGAAGGACAACTCGTTACCGAGAGAAAAACACAAATTTGAACTCGTTAATAAGAAGAAAACATGAATTCGAACTCGTTAGCAAAGAAAAAACACAAATTTTTACTCGTTATAAAGAGAAAACACAAATTTCCGGCGATGTCACACTCGTTATTAGGGAAAAACACATTTTATCTGCAAGGACAACTCGTTACCAGAGAAAAACAAAAATTTGAACTCGTTAATAAGAAGAAAACATGAATTCGAACTCGTTATCAAAGAAAAAACACAAATTTCTACTCGTTATAAAGGGAAAACACAAATTTCCGGTGATGTCAAATCGTTATCAGGGAAAAAACATTTTTTCTACAAGGACAACTGGTTAAAGAAAAAACACAAATTTCTACTCGTTATAAAAGGAAAACACAAATTTCCGGCGATGTCAACTCGTTATTAGGGAAAAAGACATTTTTTTTCTGGAAGGACAACTCGTTACCAGAGAAAAACACAAATTTGAACTCGTTAATAAGAAGAAAACATGACTTCGAACTCGTTACCAAAGAAAAAACACAAATTTTTACTCGTTATAAAGAGAAAACACAAATTTCCGGCGATGTCAACTCGTTATTAGGGAAAAACACATTTTATACGCAAGGACAACTCGTTACCAGAGAAAAACAAAAATTTGAACTCGTTAATAAGAAGAAAACATGAATTCGAACTCGTTATCAAAGAAAAAACACAAATTTCTACTCGTTATAAAGGGAAAACACAAATTTCCGGCGATGTCAAATCGTTATCAGGGAAAAAACATTTTTTCTACAAGGACAACTGGTTAAAGAGAAAAACACAAATTTGAACTCGTTAATAAGAAGAAAACATGAATTCGAACTCGTTACCAAAGAAAAAACACAAATTTCTACTCGTTATAAAGGGAAAACACAAATTTCCGCCGATGTCGGCTCGTTATTAGGGAAAAAGACATTTTTTCTGGAAGGACAACACGTTACCAGAGAAAAACACAAATTTGAACTCGTTAATAAGAAGAAAACATGAATTGAAACTCGTTACCAAAGAAAAAACCCAAATTTCTACTCGTTATAAAGGGAAAACACAAATTTCCGGTGATGTCAACTCGTTATTAGGGAAAAAGTGTTGGACTTATTTCTTAGTTTTGATGATGAGTGCCATACTAGCTGTTATAGTGCAAAGGCAAAAAGATGTCTAGATAAAATGTATAGGTTTATTAGAGTTTGATTCATAAATAGGTTTGATCAAACAAGCATCGTAAAGGTGGCCGCCGATTGATATCGACAGATCGGTCTAGGTCGATAAGGTAGATAGGTCGAGACCGGTCGGGAACCCGCCGAAGACCGAAGACCGAAGGCCGAGGGTTCAAACTCGTTAATGAAGGCTAAGGGATCAAACTTAGTATTTAAAGTCAAGGATATGGAATCGAATTTAGGCAAGTCCGTGATGACCTAAAGCGATTACATATGCCTTGTGTAGAAGGTCTAAGTTCCACAAGTTGGATGATGTTTGGAACTTGGTTATAATTAAAATGATGTAATCTAACTTCACAAATAAAAGTTAGATAAAAGTAATCATTTGCATTATATTTTACGGACAAAATTATGATGTTCAACGGATCGATTGGTATTACAACAGATCGATGAACCTCGATATATACCTCGATTAATTCAAGATTATTGGAAGATTACATGGATAAGAACGCCAACTACCTCGACTTATCAAGCAGATCAAAGGCCGAGATTAAAAAGACGTTGGGATGATCCATATTTTTATCCATTGGATACAAGTCAAAGGGGTGGATGACGCACTTGTCAAAAAGTAATCCCGACGGTGTCGTCCCATGAATAGTGACGAGAATGCAGAACGGATGGGACAAAAACAAGGAACGGTCACATTTGAATTTCAAATTCAAGTCACATGCATTCCTACCTATAAATAGAGGACTTTCAACTCGAAACAAGATGATGAATTTTGAGATAAACTTTAAGTGACAATGCGGGCGAAAAACACCTGCTTGAACTTACCGAGCTTAAGGTCGCCGATCTAGTTATTTTCTTCAAGTGCATTATGTGTTCAAGCCGCATCAAGCATACACACTTGAAGGCGCAAGGCCGATTACATCATCCCAATCAAGCCGCTCGCAACCTGAATCATCTATTTGATTCATTCTTTATTTTATAAAGAACCGTTGAAGACAATGAAGCATACGTTAGGTGTGAAAGACTCGTTGTTTGTGGTGGAGCCGGTGAAGAGGCAATCCTACCCTTCAAGGACCAAGTGGAAGACTCGGGAAAGCAATCCTACTGTTCCCGTTTTCGGTTGTGAAGCCATAGCTATTGGTGAAGGACAAACAACTTAGGAATCTTTGTAAAAGCTACATCAAAGATCTCTAGTGAATTTCCTCCAACATCACGGGAGAAGAGTGGACCGACGGGATTACATCACCCGGAACCACTATAAAATCGGGCTATTTACTTTCGCACTTAGTTTATTTCACTCATCAATCTACCGAATCTAGCAAGCGAAATCACACACATACACTACTTAGTATCAAATACTTAGTATCATATTTAACAACAAGTAACAAGGCTTAATTTTGATATTATTCCATTTGCACAAATTCAGCAAACTAAACTATCGATGAGACGATCGTTTATCGACGGGCTGCGAGGTCTCGACGAGACTCGAAGTATCGAGACCGCGAAGTTGCGTAATTTGTTAACTCCAAAGTTTTAAGTGTTAAGTTTATTCACCCCCCTCTAAACTTAACCAAAGCCTTTTCAAGGGACCAACAATTGGTATCGGAGCGGATTACGTTCGAAGGAATCCTACTTGTTGTGCTTGTGAAAATTCTTTAAAACTTTCTTTCAAGTTACCGATTTTCAAGACTTGCATCATGGACAACACACGGTATGCTAGAACTATGTTGATGTGTTCTCTTGATAGATTTGATGAGTATAAACGTCGAATGCGGGCATATCTTGCTTGCTACTCATGATGAGATGATGGATGTACTAAGCGAAGGACCACTTGGAGATTACAAAGGCAGTAACAGTGGGTGATAGAACTGAGTACATTCCTAAACCAAAAAGAGAATGGAATGCAGAAGACAGAAAAAGAGCAAACCTCAACAACATTGCTATTGATATCATTTACAGAACCTTGGATAGCAATATGTATATGAAGGTTAAAGATTGCAAGACTGCAAAGGAACTTTGGGATAAGATTCACTTAATCTGTGAAGGCACTGATGCAATAAAGAAGAACAAAATCAGTGTGGCCAGAAAGAGGTTTCAAAAGTTCAAGATGCTACCTAATGAAACCATTGAGCAAATGGAATCAAGATTCAATGCAATCCTGGATGAACTTACCCGCCGAGTGTAAGTTATTCAAAAGAGGAAATAAACACCAAAATCTTGGAAGCTCTACACGCAAGAGATGTTTGGAAAATGAAGGTGACCGCAATTGAGGAAATGAGAAAGTTGCATGAAGAAGACACCTTCAAATTATTTTCGATTTAAAGGCTTATGAATTTAGCAAAAAGCTTGTGCTGGCGAAAAGGAAGAGCCAAAGACCACAAGCATTGGTGCTTCACATCATGAAGAAACATCGGGAGGACAGGATGATATGCTTGGATGAGATGCAAGAACAAATTGCCCTGCGAGCAAGAAAATCGGGATGATGAAGAGGCTGGAAAGGCTCCCGCAAGAAATTTTACAAAAAGGCCTACCGAAAGAAGGAAAGAAGAACCAAGAAAAGATAATGACTATCTCGTGCTTTCATTGCAAGAAACCGGGACACTTCAAACCCGACCGTCCCGAGTTAAAACAAGGCAAGGAACACGATTATCTTTGCTTCAAGCGCAAGAAGCCTGGACATTTTAGACACGATTGTCCCGACTTATTGAAGACCAAAAGTCAACAAAGAAGACTTGGCAAGAAGGCTATGGTTGCTTGAAGATGAATCGAGCTATGAAGTTGAATCGAAAAGGAAATGAATCGAGATGACACAACATTGGTTCCGAGATGGAAGATTATGCTTTGATGGCCAATATGGATGAAAGCGAGGAGGTATACAACACTTTGTATCTATAAACACTCCTTTGGAAATGATTGTGAATCAACTTGTGGTTCAAATCCTAGAAATTCGACAACAATGAGACTTTGGATGCCATCCTTAATCAACTGAGGATAATACAATCTGGTTATGAGGTTGTGAAGGCTGAAAAAGAAACTCTTGAGTTAGAAGTTGGAAGATTGAAAGCTGAATTAAGAGTTCTCAAGGGTAAGGTAAAAGATGTTGGACAGAATCAAAATAAGTCTGCTGAACATCCAGCAGCCTCTGAATCTGCTGAACCATCTTGTTCCAATACTGCATACAAATCAGGAAAGCCTTATGGAGATAGAACAGGGCTTGGATTTGGAACTCAGCAATCTAACAAGAGTGGATCCAGTAAGGTTACTGAACCTAGTACCAGAATTGGTCCTAAGTTTGTGCCTGCACTAGATCCAACTCCCAGTAAGGTTGCTGAAGCAGTAAAACCCATTGAGAATGCTTCAAGGAAGCAAAATCAGAAGTCTAAGAAGTCAACAGCTCCTAGTAAAAAGAATAAATCTAAAAATAGCTCGCTCGTGCCTTCTAAGCTGGCGATAGAAGACTGCTACTAAGTCTATTTGGACCACGAAGGGTAAGAAACGAGAAATATTCCAAGGATAAGAATCCTAAACCCAAAAATGTTGATCATTCAAGGGATACTTATCTCGGGGGAAAGGTAGATTGTTCCCTACCGATGATGATTGGAATATTCCCGCACTTATCGTTAAAAATAGTAAGTATAACCATCTTGCGCTAGGGTAAAACCTATGCATTGGAATCGGCAAAGGCCTCGGCAGAGACCTCAATACAGACTCCATATTATAGGGTACATTCCTAACGAGACAAGCACACCTATGGTTATGCAAACGTTTTTAACAACAAGAATCATTTCAAACAGCACTATGTACCAAAAGGCCAGAAAACATATGTGATTCCTACACAACCTACTGTTAGAACTTATGGATGTGTGGAATACATGTATGAACCAAAGTATGAACCAAAGTATGACACATTCAGGAGAAGACCTTATGGAAACATACCAAGGGTCATGCTTGCTACTGACCACTATGGACCCAAACAGGTTTGGGTACCTAAAATGCATTAACTTTGTTTTGTAGGGTGTCTGGTACTTTGACAGTGGATGTTCAGACACATGACAAAGAATAAGCACTTGTCTAACAAACTTTGTGGCAAAAGATGGTCCAAGGGTGAATTTTGGCAACAAAAATACACTGGATATACAAGAGGATATGGCACACTTATCGAAATGGACTCACAATCAAGAATGTTGCATATGTGGAAGGATTTGGACTACTACTTGCCGAGCCTTTGGACAATTTCGTGACATGGGATACAAGGTCACTTTTGACAAAGACAACTTGTATTGTCATTAGTGAAAGAGGTGATCAAGTTGTACTTTCGGTAGAAGACAACGGAACATGTATGTTGTGGATTGGTCTACTGCGAGTTCCGAGAAACACGCTGTTAGTGCATACCAAGTCCGAACTAAATTGGTTATGGCACAAGAAGTTGAATCACTTAAACTTTGATGATATTAATCAATTGGTGAAGAAAGCTCGTTAGTGATTGGTTTACCCGAGATCACATTCAAAAAGGATGCAATATGTGATGCATGTCGGCAAGGTAAACGAGATAAAGTCAAGTTTCAAATCAAAGACCAAACAATCAACTAATAGAGTGTTGGAGCTGATGCACATGGATCTTTTTGGACCAATAACTCCAAAAAGTGTAACAGAAAGAAGTATACCCTAGTGGTTGTGGATGATTATTCTAGATACACTTGGGTGATATTCATGAACAAGAAAAGTGAAACACTTCAAAGCATGCCTAATCTTTTGAAGAGATTACAAAATGAGAAAAGTTTAACGATCATAAAGATAAGATCGATCGAAGTGGTACCGAATTTCTCAACAAAGTTATAAGAGAATATTGTGAACGAATGGTGTACTACATCAACTTGCCGCTTCTTTGGTACACCTCGGCAAAATGGGGTTCTTTGAAAGAAGAAACAACCTTAAAGGAAATTTGGAAGAACAATGATTTGTGAAGCATTGCTACCGAAAGATATTGGGTGAAGCGATAAATACGGCATGCTATACACAAAATAGAACATCGGTAAACAAGAAGGCTGCTTGAAGACACCCTATGAGGTCGGAATGGAAGGATACCCAATATATCCTATTTCCATCCATTTGGAAGTAAATGTTTCATTCTAAATCATAAAGTTCATTTGAAAACATTCCAACCAAAATCGAGATGAAGGCATATTCTTGGGATATTCTTCGGTCAATGAGCATTCGAGTCGAACAAAAGGTCACTAAAACATGAAGAAACAATCCATGTTGTGTTTGATGAACCTAAGTTTCTTGGTATGGAAGATGAAGATTGTGGACTGCGAGAATCAACAGTCACCGATCCAGTTGTGTTGAGGTTTGGAAAGATTCAATGACTTGAAAGTTTCGATACGGCCCCTGCTTGAACACCCCCGCCGACAATGTTACCGATGCAACAACCGAAGCAGTTCAAGGATCCGCGACCCCCTGTAGAAGAAACTACGAAGCAGACCCTGCGAAGATGATGTTCCGAAAATCAAAATAACCAAAATCCACAATGGTTAAGGAATCACCCTGTCGAACAAGTTATTGGCAATGTACGGCAAGGTGTGAGGACTAGAAGACAACTGGAAGCTATGTTTACTTGCTTTCTATCTCAAATGGAACCTAAAGTTGTTGAAGAAGCAATTTCAGATCCAGATTGGATAATTGCCATGCAAGAAGAATTAAATGAATTTGAAAGAAATCCAAGTTTGGACACTAGTTGAAAGGCCAAGTTATGCAAATATCATTGGTACTAAGTGGGTATACAGAAATAAACTTGATGAATCAGGTACCATTGTAAGAAATAAGGCCAGACTAGTTGCAAAAGGCTATTCTCAAGCAGAAGGAATAGATTTTGATGAAACTTATGCACCTGTTGCAAGATTGGAAGCTATCAGATTATTCTTAGCACATGCTGCATATAAGAACTTCAAAGTATATCAAATGGATGTCAAGAGTGCATTTTTGAATGGTATCCTAGAGGAGGAAGTGTATGTTCAGCAACCTCCTGGATTTGAAGTTAAAGATCAAGAAGATAAAGTGTATAGACTCAACAAAGCACTTTATGGATTAAAACAAGCACCAAGAGCTTGGTATGAGACTCTATCTCAATTCTTGGTGGACAATGGTTTTACAAAAGGCACCATTGACAAGACACTTTTCAGAATCAGTGAAGGGGACAGCACCCTGCTGGTACAAATTTATGTGGATGACATAATATTTGGTTCTGAGAATGATTTACTTTGTGAAAAGTTTGCAAATCTAATGAAGAGCAAATTCCAAATGAGTATGATGGGAGAAATGAATTACTTTTTGGGATTGCAAGTCAAACAAATGAAGGATGGAATCTTCATTCATCAAACCAAGTACACCAAGGAGTTGCTGAAGAAGTTTGGTATGGAAAATAGCACTAAGAATTCAACTCCTATGAGTACAAACATCAGATTGGATGAAGATAAAGAAGGCAAAGATGTTGATCAGACCTTATACAGAAGGATGATAGGCGATCGATGTACCTCACTTGCCCGACAGACCGATATATCCTTTGCTGTAGGTGTTTGTGCAAGATTTCAATCTAAACCTAAAGAAAGTCATTTAGGTGCAATTAAGAGAATTCTCAAGTATCTCAAAGAGACTTTGGGAGTAGGGATATGGTACTCCAAGGAAGGAAGCTTCAAAGTTATATCCTACTCAGATTCTGATTATGCTGGATGCAAGATTGATAGAAAAAGCACAACAGGAACCTGTCAGTTAATGGGAAATAGACTGGTCTCCTGGTTTAGCAAGAAACAGAATTCTATTTCAACTTCCACTGCTGAAGCTGAATACATTCTTCTTTGGAAGTTCTTGTGCACAAGTACTATGGCTAAGACAACAATTAAGGGATTATGGAATTGAAGAAAAGGAAATTCCAATTATGTGTGATAACACAAGTGCAATTGCAATCACGAGAAAATCTGTTTTGCACTCAAGAACCAAACACATTGATGTGAGGCATCATTTTATAAGAGATCATGTTGAAAAGAAAGATGTGGTGGTTCTATACATCCCTACCGAAGATCAACTTGCGATATTTTCACTAAGCCACTTGATAGTGAAAGATTTGCTAAGTTAAGGATCGAACTTGGAATCATAAAGGTTGATCGATATTCAAGCAGTTGTATGGAATTCACCAAGGGGATTAGTCTTTGCTATGTTGGGTGAGCTCACTTAGCAGATTAGTCATTGGTATCAACAATTCCATGTACTTATGTTTGGACAATTGAGCAAATGAGGTTGCCAAGGGGATTGGTCTTTGTCATTTTGGGTGAGCTCACTTGACGGATCGGTCATTGGTATTAAACTTCATCTTGTATTATCAATTTAACAAAACAAGAAGAAAACAAGGATCGAGCAGAGTACTTTTGTCGCCAGCGGTACGCTCGAAGCCTACTTATCGCCAGACCGCCGAGCCCACCCCGCCGAGGATTACCCCTTTGGAGGGAACGTTACTCGATCAAAGTAATTAAAGTCAAAAAGCATATTGGCGGGATATTTATTTTATCCATTTTTACCACGGTCAAACCATCCAACGGTTACAAACATTATGGAGGAGTAATGGGCCACGTGTCAAGACAAAGCATTTATTCAGATTTAATCGTGGTTACCTCAATGTACGTGCAATGACAGTTTCAACCACTCACCGTCTATATAATCAGACTGTTATACAACAGTTTCTCCACTTGCAATTTCTGCTTTATCTCTGCAAATTCTACATCGTGTGAACACAGATTTGAGAGCAATTTTTCTTCATCTTTTTCTTATTTCAATGGAAGAAAAGATTGAGGTTCAAATCGAATCAAGCCAAAGTGTAAGAGGCTATGTTGTTGATGCAAACGAACGGAGCTGGCCATTAATATAGGTCGAAGAATAAGGAGGTTTGCGGGCTTGGAGAACAAACTCAACATCGGATTAGAAACAATTTCATACACAAATGTTATTGATTTCGGAAGAATATAGTTGTAGAAGAAGGAACTGAAGCATTCAAGACAAGCGTGAATGCCGAGGAGCTTGTAATCTCCTCCAGTCTACTGAGAGAAGTGTTTGGTTTTGAAGAAGTTGTAGATGGTCCAGTCAATCCTGAAGCAATGGGATTGGACAAGATGACTTTTGTTAATCAGATCAAGACAGATGCAACTATCAAATCAGTACCAGGCATCAATTGCAAACATATTGGACTAGAATACAGCATGCTGAGCAAGCTCATTGCAAAGAACATACTTGGGCTAGTTGGCAGTATGGATACTCTATCGGGACCCAAGATGAGCCGATGATAATCATCGTAGGAGCATGAAATTTGATTGGGCTGGTTATTTTATTCATTATATGAAGAAAGTAGCCAAGGAGGAGAAATTAGGGAAAAGGAAATCAAAGGCCTTACCCTTAGGTTTGATGATTCAAGACCTATTTGAATCATCCGCACGTTCACGATCTTGAATCCGAGAACATCAATCGTCTAGATTCAAGAAGGAGATTGATTATACTATTCCTGGTCTCGATGATGATGAAGAGATTCTTTGGAGAGCCGCCGGTGATAATAATGATGGAGATGATGGTGATGCCGGTGGTGAGCGAGTTCAAGCAAACTAAGAAGATATCTATTAAACCTACCGCACCAAAGAAAGCCGCCGTTAAAAGAAAGAGTGGAGATAAAAAGAAAACAACCGAGGCATCAAAACCCTCAAAGAAAACAAGGAAGGAAACACTGGATCGTCGAGTCCGCCGAGGGTCAAGTGGAGGTTACCGACCCCGCTGTGGTAGGCGCAAGAAGAACTGTTGTTGAAATTCTGACAAAGCAACAGAAAGAAGATAGTAAAAAGAGAAAGTCTACTGGACATGATGATGATGATGATGAACCCCTATCCAAGAGGATGAAAGAGGTTGCCAAAAAGAAAAAGTATGGCAAAGGAAAAGAACTGAGAATCTTGGAAAAACAAAAAGTCCAAGAAGAGGCTTCAGTAGAAGAGGAAGAAGAGGCTGTTGAGGCTGAGCCCTTAACTATCATTCCACCAGTTGTAATCAGTGATTCCTCACCTAAAGAGGTTATCAAATCTACCGGAAGTGCACGGAGTTGTTGTTGAGCAATCTGTTGAGAGATATGACGAGTCTACCGAAACCGAGCTCGCCGTAGTATCAACTGAAGAACCACAGCAATCTACTGAACCTACTGTGGTAGTTGAAGAGGTGATTGAAGATTTGGTTGAAGACCCTGCAATTTTGTCAATAGTTCAGGGGGAAGAGCAGTCTGCTGCTAACCCTGCTGATGAGCATGTAAGTCAGGGGGAACCAAGTGTGATACAGATGGAAGTAGTAGGTACAAATGTACAATCCCAAAGCAACCTGCCGACTTTCAAACATCGTAGAAGAGACCATGAGAGTCCGCTTGTTGGAACCTTTGGAGGTCAACAAGCTACCGGAGTCTGCTCCCGAGAAGATCTTTCATGCCCTTTGAAAGGCATGTGAAAGAGAGGAAGAAAATCGAAGAATATGTGGACCCCAAACTTCAGCAAATTGCGATTATTTTCAATGGAAGTTTGGTTTCTACAAGAGACAAAAGCCAGCTGCTGAACCTATGACTGATTTTGAGGAATGGGCTTTTAACAAGTTGGGAGTAGAGAACCTGCTGGATCTGGTTGATACCACCCTGCTGCAATCCAGACTGATGGATCTATTTGATGAGCAACAGAAGGAAGAAGGTATTAAGTTTAAGGATCCAAGAGATGGAGATGACGATTCTTCCTCATCATCTGACTCCAGAGGAGATTTCCCCTCCGGACCGGGGAGAAACCGGTGGGGACCGCATTGATAAATGAACCTCCCGCACAACGTCCCATCGATATCGGTAAGTCCGCCGAGGGCCGCGAGATCGGAGAAATGGATGAGGATCTACAGGATCTCACCATGGATGATCTTGAAGCACTGATCAATGAAGGAATCACTTTGAGTGCTGGTAGGCTGGCTGATGAACCAAGTACATTTCATGTTATAGAGCCTGCTGCACAAAATGAAGATGAACAAAGTGAGGATTTGGATGGAGAAATAGTTACTGATTTTAATGAACCTAGTGCCAGCTCAGAAGAATCCATTGAATATCAAGATGGATTTGACATTGAAGGCACTCTTAATAAAACTGCCATCATCCTGCACAAGATTGGTCATGCAGAAGGTTTTCAAGTGGATAATGAGGCTATATTCAATCCACAGAGAACTAAAGAGGAGGTACGGAGTTCTTTGGGATACAAACGAAGACTCGCACAAAGGTTGGAACGGGAGGTACAGCTTTGAGTCTCAAACAACACTCGGACACAAAGTTGGAACAAACTTTGGGTTTGGAGGAAACCCCCGTTATTGATGAGGCTGCCGTAGTGGAGCCTGCTTTGGAGCCAAGGCCAATGTAGGGAAGGATAGTCGCAAGCCGCCGTTGTTAATCAAGAAGAACAGCTGTTGGACTATGACTACAGTGATGAAGAATTTCAAATTTTTTGAGAAGAAGAAGTTGCCGAGGAACCCGCACAAGATCCGGTTATGGAAGACATTCTTGGTGCAATGGTTGAGGAAGGACCTCCCCCCTTGGGAGAGATATGAGTAAAGCAATGGTCTTCGGCAGACAACGAGGCACAATATAGAGTTGAAGAGCACTCGATGGACCTACCGCTAGTAGAATGACCGAGTGGAGTGCCAAGTTGAAGTTTTCAATGAGTTAAGAAGCGTAAGAAATGATATGCAACGATTAAGAACTCAACCGGACAGCAAGAACAGAGATTTGAAGAACTAATGAAGATGATAAATGATAACGGACAATCTGCGATACAACTTGCTTCAAATTTTGCATCCACTCAAAATGCTATGAATGACTTGATACTAGATGTCAAGGGTATCAGGGTTGGAAATACTGCCAAAGACAAGTTTCTAAAAGACCAACTTATTTATCCATGAGAAACTTGACAAGCTTGCTGATACGCCTAAACCTGCTGAGCCTACTGTTGCTGCACAACAACCTGTTATGCCTGATCCCAAACTTACTGAAAGGATCAACAGAATGGAGGAGACATTGCAATCTAGGATCACTGCCATTGATACTAGAACTGGAACCATGGAAGGTCAATTGCATAGAGTGATTGTATCACGGGAGGGTATTCATGGCCTCATATCCCGTTTTGTTGATGATGTCACTAAGGGGGAAGAGGGCCAATCGAGCAAAGCAAAAGAGGCTGCAAGACTCTTTGCACGTAAGAGATGGATTGATGATACCAATGCTTTCGGGAGACCCGCACCCGCGAGTTCAACTCACCGATGATCTCCTGTCACAATACAAGAAAGAGTATTATAACGAAGGAGACCTTATCATGACATGGGATTTCATGAAGGTCTAAACTCTTTCTTGGGATTAAAATTTTGGGAAGCAAGAGTCAAAGCTTTAAGGGCAACTTACGGAGGAGGCGAGAGGTGGAAGAAGTGGCGAGAGGTGATAGAGTACGCCTATCACAAGAGCAAAAGACTCACTTAATGAATTCAAGGATCTTTATATGAGGTTTGGATTCGAGTGAATGACATCAATCTTGTCCCGCCTGAAGCATGGAACCTGGTGGAAACAAGTCAATTCTTATATTGATTTTACACTAATTGAGAATGAATGGATGAGTCAAATGATAGAAGAGATCAGAGCCTATCAAGAGCAAGCTGAGAAGGCTAGACAGGAAAGAGAGAAGAGACAATAGATCAGCTACTTATCACTGTTTATCTTTACTGTATCTAGTTGTAATAAATGTGAACAAATATTTATAATGAGAATTGACTGAATTTGTTCTGTTTGTTTTTACCTTTTTGCTTTGCTGATTAGGTGAGGGTAGTGGCATCATCACCAAAAAGGGGGAAATTGTTGGACTTATTTCTTAGTTTTGATGATGAGTGCCATACTAGTCGTTATAGTGCAAAGGCAAAAAGATGTCTAGATAAAATGTATAGGTTTATTAGAGTTTGATTCATAAATAGGTTTGATCAAACAAGCCTTTCGTAAAAGGCTGGCGATTGATATCGACGGATCGGTCTAGGTCGTAAGGTAGATAGGTCGATGGGCGGTCGGGAACCGCCGAAGGCGAAGACCGAAGGCCGAGGGTTCAAACTCGTTAATGAAGGCTAAGGGATCAAACTTAGTATTTAAAGTCAAGGATATGGAATCGAATTTAGGCAAGTCCGTGATGACCTAAAGCGATTACATATGCCTTGTGTAGAAGGTCTAAGTTCCACAAGTTGGATGATGTTTGGAACTTGGTTATAATTAAAATGATGTAATCTAACTTCACAAATAAAAGTTAGATAAAAGTAATCATTTGCATTATATTTTACGGACAAAATTATGATGTTCAACAGATGTGATTGGTATTACAATGACAGATCGATGAACCTGCCGATATATACCTCGATTAATTCAAGATTATTGGAAGATTACATGGATAAGAACGACCAACTACCTCGACTTATCAAGCGGATCAAAGGTGAGATTAAAAAGACGTTGGGATGATCCATATTTTTATCCATTGGATACAAGTTAAAGGGGTGGACGGTACCGCATTGTCAAAAAGTAATCCCGACGGTGTCGATCCTATGAATAGTGACAGAATGCAGAACGGATGGGACAAAAACAAGGAACGGTCACATTTGAATTTCAAATTCAAGTCACATGCATTCCTACCTATAAATAGAGGACTTTCAACTCAGAAACAAGATGATGAATTTTGAGATAAACTTTAAGTGACAATACTGAGCTGAAAAACACCCTGCTGAACTTACTGAGCTTAAGGCTGCTGATCTAGTTATTTTCTTCAAGTGCATTCTGTGTTCAAGTTGCATCAAGCATACACACTTGAAGGCGCAAGTCGTTGATTACATCATCCCAATCAAGCTGCGCGCAACTGAATCATCTATTTGATTCATTCTTTATTTTATAAAGAACCCGTCGAAAGACAGTGAAGCATACGTTAGGTGTGAAAGACCTGTTGTTTGTGGTGGAGTGGTGAAGAGGCAATCCTACCCTTCAAGGACCGAGTGGAAGACTCAGGAGCAGCAATCCTACATGTTCCCAGTTTTCATTTTGTGAAGCCATAGCTATTGGTGAAGGACAAACAACTTAGGAATCTTTGTAAAAGCTACATCAAAGATCTCTAGTGAATTTCCTCCAACATCACGGGAGAAGAGTGGACGACAGGATTACATCACCGGAACCACTATAAAATCGGGTTATTTACTTTCTCGCATTTACTTTACGCACTTAGTTTATTTCACTCATCAATCTACCGAATCTAGCAAGCGAAATCACACACATACACTACCGAGTATCAAATACTTAGTATCATATTTAACAACAAGTAACAAGGCTTAATTTTGATATTATTCCACTGCACAAATTCAGCAAACTAAAGCGTCGTAGACTACGTTTATCGACGGAGCTGCGAGGTCTCAACGGACTGCGAAGTATCGACGAGACCGCCGAAGTTGCGTAATTTGTTAACTCCAAAGTTTTAAGTGTTAAGTTTATTCACCCCCCCTCTAAACTTAACCAAAGCCTTTTCAAGGGACCAACAAAAAGACATTTTTTCTGGAAGGACAACTCGTTACCAGAGAAAAATACAAATTTGAACTACTTAATAAGAAGAAAACATGAATTCGAAGTCGTTACCAAAGCAAAAACACAAATTTCTACTTGTTATAAAGGGAAAACGCAAATTTCCCTCGATGTCAACTCGTTATTCGGGAAAAAGACATTTTTTTCGGAAGGACAACTCGTTACCGATGAAAAACACAAATTTGAACTCGTTAATAAGAAGAAAACATGAATTCGAACTCGTTACCAAAGAAAAAACACAAATTTCCACTCGTTATAAAGGGAAAACACAAATTTCCGGCGATGTCAACTCCTTATTCGGGAAAAAGACATTTTTTTCTGGAAGGACTACTCGTTACCGAGAAAAACACAAATTTGAACTCATTAATAAGAAGAAAACATGAATTCGAACTCGTTACCAAAGAAAAAACACAAATTTCTACTCGTTATAAAGGGAAAACACAAATTTCCGGCGATGTCAACTCGTTATTAGGGAAAAAGACATTTTTTTTCTGGAACGACAACTCGTTACCAGAGAAAAACACAAATTTGAACTCGTTAATTAGAAGAAAACATGAATTCGAACTCGTTACCAAAGAAAAAACACAAATTTTTACTCGTTATAAAGAGAAAACACAAATTTCGGGCGATGTCAATTCGTTAATAGGGAAAAAAATCATTTAATCTACAAGGACAACTCGTTACCAGAGAAAAACACAAATTTCCAGCGATGTCAACTCGTTATTAGGGAAAAAATTCATTTAATCTACAAGGACAACTCGTTACCAGAGAAAAACACAAATTTGAACTCGTTAAATAGAAGAAAACATGAATTCGAACTCGGTTATAAAGGGAAAACACAAATTTCCGGCGATGTGAACTCGTTATTAAGGAAAAAGACATTTTTTTTGGAAGGACAACTCGTTACCATAGAAAAACACAAATTTGAACTCGTTAATAAGAAGAAAACATGAATTCGAACTCGTTACCAAAGAAAAAACACAAATTTTTACTCGTTGTAAAGAGAAAACACAAATTTCCGGCGATGTCAACTCGTTATTAGGGAAAAAAAACATTTTATCTGCAAGGACAACTCGTTACCAGAGAAAAACACAAATTTGAACTCGTTAAATAGAAGAAAACATGAATTCGAACTCGTTACCAAAGAAAAAACACAAATTTCTACTCGTTATAAAGGGAAAACACAAATTTCCCGCGATGTCAACTCGTTATTAGGGAAAAAGACATCTTTTTTCTGGAAGGACAACTCGTTACCGAGAGAAAAAACACAAATTTGAACTCGTTAATAAGAAGAAAACATGAATTCGAACTCGTTACCATAGAAAAAACACAAATTTTTACTCGTTATAAAGAGAAAACACAAATTTCTGGCGATGTCAACTCGTTATTAAGGAAAAAGACATTTTATTTGCAAGGACAACTAGTTACCAGATAAAAACACAAATTTGAACTCGTTAATAAGAAGAAAACATGAATTTGAACTCGTTACCAAAGAAAAAACACAAATTTCTACTCGTTATAAAGGGAAAACACAAATTTCCGGTGATGTCAACTCGTTATTAGGGAAAAAGACATTTTTTCTGGAAGGACAACTCGTTACTAGAGAAAAACACAAATTTGAACTCGTTAATAAGAAGAAAACATGAATTCGAACTCGTTACCAAAGAAAAAACACAAATTTCTACTCGTTATAAAGGGAAAACACAAATTTCCGGCGATGTCAACTCGTTATTCGGGAAGAAGACACTTTTTCTGGAAGGACTACTCGTTACCAGTGAAAAATACAAATTTGAACTCGTTAATAAGAAGAAAACATGAATTCGAACTCGTTACCAAAGAAAAAACACAAATTTCTACTCGTTATAAAGGCAAAACACAAATTTCAGGCGATGTGAACTCGTTATTAAGGAAAAAGACATTTTTTTTTACGGAAGGACAACTCGTTACCGAGAGAAAAACACAAATTTGAACTCGTTAATAAGAAGAAAACATGAATTCGAACTCGTTACCAAAGAAAAAAACACAAATTTTTACTCGTTATAAAGAGAAAACACAAATTTCCGGCGATGTCAATTCGTTAATAGGGAAAAAAATCATTTAATCTACAAGGACAACTCGTTACCAGAGAAAAACACAAATTTTCAGCGATGTCAACTCGTTATTAGGGAAAAAATTCATTTAATCTACAAGGACAACTCATTACCGGAGAAAAACACAAATTTGAAATCGTTAATAAGAAGAAAACATGAATTCGAACTCGTTACCAAAGAAAAAACACAAATTTCTACTCGTTATAGAGGGAAAACACAAATTTCCGGCGATGTAAACTCGTTATTAGGGAAAAAGACATTTTTTCTCGGAAGGACAACTCGTTACCAAGAAAAACACAAATTTGAACTCGTTAATAAGAAGAAAACATGAATTCGAACTCGTTACCAAAGAAAAAACACAAATTTTTACTCGTTATAATGAGAAAACACAAATTTCCGGCGATGTCAACTCATTCTTAGGGAAAAAAACATTTTATCGCAAGGACAACTCGTTACCAGAGAAAAACACAAATTTGAACTCGTTAATAAGAAGAAAACATGAATTCGAACTCGTTACCAAAGAAAAAACACAAATTTCTACTCGTTATAAAGAGAAAACACAAATTTCCGGCGATGTCAACTCGTTATCAGGGAAAAAACATTTTTTCTACAAGGACAACTAGTTACAAGAGAAAAACACAAATTTGATCTCGTTAATAAGAAGAAAACATGAATTCGAACTCGTTACCAAAGAAAAAACACAAATTTCTACTCGTTATAAAGGGAAAACACAAATTTCCGGTGATGTCAACTCGTTATTAGGGAAAAAGACATTTTTTCGGAAGGACAACACGTTACCCAGTGAAAAACACAAATTTGAACTCGTTAATAAGAAGAAAACATGAATTCGAACTCGTTACCAAAGAAAAAACACAAATTTCTACTCGTTATAAAAGGAAAACACAAATTTCCGGCGATGTCAACTCGTTATCAGGGAAAAAACATTTTTTCTACAAGGACAACTAGTTACAAGAGAAAAACACAAATTTGAACTCGTTAATAAGAAGAAAACATGAATTCGAACTCGTTACCATAGAAAAAACACAAATTTTTACTCGTTATAAAGAGAAAACACAAATTTCCGGCGATGTCAACTCGTTATTAAGGAAAAAGACATTTTATTTGCAAGGACAACTCGTTACCAGATAAAAACACAAATTTGAACTCGTTAATAAGAAGAAAACATGAATTTGAACTCGTTACCAAAGAAAAAACACAAATTTCTACTCGTTATAAAGGGAAAACACAAATTTCCGGTGATGTCAACTCGTTATTAGGGAAAAAGACATTTTTTCTGGAAGGACAACACGTTACGAGTGAAAAACACAAATTTGAACTCGTTAATAAGAAGAAAACATGAATTCGAACTCGTTACCAAAGAAAAAACACAAATTTCTACTCGTTATAAAGGGAAAACACAAATTTCCGGCGATGTGAACTCGTTATTAAGGAAAAAGACATTTTTTCTGGAAGGACAACTCGTTACCAGAGAAAAACACAAATTTGAACTCGTTAATAAGAAGAAAACATGAATTCGAACTCGTTACCAAAGAAAAAAACACAAATTTTTACTCGTTATAAAGAGAAAACATAAATTTCCGGCGATGTCAATTCGTTAATAGGGAAAAAAAAATCATTTAATCTACAAGGACAACTCGTTACCAGAGAAAAACACAAATTTCCAGCGATGTCAACTCGTTATTAGGGAAAAAATTCATTTAATCTACAAGGACAACTCGTTACCGAGAGAAAAACACAAATTTGAACTCGTTAATAAGAAGAAAACATGAATTCGAACTCGTTACCAAAGAAAAAACACAAATTTCTACTCGTTATAGAGGGAAAACACAAATTTCCGGCGATGTAAACTCGTTATTAGGGAAAAAGACATTTTTTTTTACGGAAGGACAACTCGTTACCGAGAGAAAAACACAAATTTGAACTCGTTAATAAGAAGAAAACATGAATTCGAACTCGTTACCAAAGAAAAAACACAAATTTTTACTCGTTATAATGAGAAAACACAAATTTCCGGCGATGTAAACTCGTTATTAGGGAAAAAGACATTTTTTTCTGGAAGGACAACTCGTTACCAGCGAAAAACACAAATTTGAACTCGTTAATAAGAAGAAAACATGAATTCGAACTCGTTACCAAAGAAAAAACACAAATTTTTACTCGTTATAATGAGAAAACACAAATTTCCGGCGATGTCAACTCGTTCTTAGGGAAAAAAACATTTTATACGCAAGGACAACTCGTTACAGAGAAAAACACAAATTTGAACTCGTTAATAAGAAGAAAACATGAATTCGAACTCGTTACCAAAGAAAAAACACAAATTTCTACTCGTTATAAAGGGAAAACACAAATTTCCGGCGATGTCAACTCGTTATCGGGAAAAAACATTTTTTCTACAAGGACAACTCGTTACAAGAGAAAAACACAAATTTGAACTCGTTAATAAGAAGAAAACATGAATTCGAACTCGTTACCAAAGAAAAAACACAAATTTCTACTCGTTATAAAGGGAAAACACAAATTTCCGGCGATGTCAACTCGTTATTAGGGAAAAAGACATTTTTTTCGGAAGGACAACTCGTTACCGAGAGAAAAACACAAATTTGAACTCGTTAATAAGAAGAAAACATGAATTCGAACTCGTTACCAAAGAAAAAACACAAATTTCTACTCGTTATAAAGGGAAAACACAAATTTCTGGCGATGTCAACTCGTTATTAAGGAAAAAGATATTTTTTTGCAAGGACAACTCGTTACCGAGAGAAAAACACAAATTTGAACTCGTTAATAAGAAGAAAACATGAATTTGAACTCGTTACCAAAGAAAAAACACAAATTTCTACTCGTTATAAAGGGAAAACACAAATTTCCGGCGATGTCAACTCGTTATTAGGGAAAAAGACATTTTTTACGGAAGGACAACTCGTTACTAGAGAAAAACACAAATTTGAACTCGTTAATAAGAAGAAAACATGAATTCGAACTCGTTACCAAAGAAAAAACACAAATTTCTACTCGTTATAAAGGGAAAACACAAATTTCCGGCGATGTCAACTCGTTATTCGGGAAAAGACATTTTTTTCTGGAAGGACTACTCGTTACCAGTGAAAAACACAAATTTGAACTCGTTAATAAGAAGAAAACATGAATTCGAACTCGTTACCAAAGAAAAAACACAAATTTCTACTCGTTATAAAGGGAAAACACAAATTTCCGGCGATGTGAACTCGTTATTAAGGAAAAAGACATTTTTTACGGAAGGACAACTCGTTACCGAGAGAAAAACACAAATTTGAACTCGTTAATAAGAAGAAAACATGAATTCGAACTCGTTACCAAAGAAAAAACACAAATTTTTACTCGTTATAAAGAGAAAACACAAATTTCCGGCGATGTCAACTCGTTAATAGGGAAAAAAACATTTAATCTACAAGGACAACTCGTTACCGGAGAAAAACACAAAGGACAACTCGTTATTAGGGAAAAAATTCATTTAATCTACAAGGACAACTCGTTACCGAGAGAAAAACACAAATTTGAACTCGTTAATAAGAAGAAAACATGAATTCGAACTCGTTACCAAAGAAAAAACACAAATTTCTACTCGTTATAAAGGGAAAACACAAATTTCCGGCGATGTCAACTCGTTATTAGGGAAAAAGACATTTTTTTACGGAAGGACAACTCGTTACAGAGAAAAACACAAATTTGAACTCGTTAATAAGAAGAAAACATGAATTCGAACTCGTTACCAAAGAAAAAACACAAATTTTTACTCGTTATAAAGAGAAAACACAAATTTCCGGCGATGTCAACTCGTTATTAAGGGAAAAAAACATTTTATCTGGAAGGACAACTCGTTACCAGAGAAAAACACAAATTTGAACTCGTTAATAAGAAGAAAACATGAATTCGAACTCGTTACCAAAGAAAAAACACAAATTTCTACTCGTTATAAAGGAAAACACAAATTTCCGGCGATGTCAACTCGTTATCGGGAAAAAACATTTTTTTACAAGGACAACTAGTTACAAGAGAAAAACACAAATTTGAACTCGTTAATAAGAAGAAAACATGAATTCGAACTCGTTACCAAAGAAAAAACACAAATTTCTACTCGTTATAAAGGGAAAACACAAATTTCCGGCGATGTCAACTCGTTATTAGGGAAAAAGACATTTTTTTTTTCGGAAGGACAACTCGTTACCAATGAAAAACACAAATTTGAACTCGTTAATAAGAAGAAAACATGAATTCGAACTCGTTACCAAAGAAAAAACACAAATTTCTACTCGTTATAAAGGGAAAACACAAATTTCCGGCGATGTGAACTCGTTATTAAGGAAAAAGACATTTTTTTTCGGAAGGACAACTCGTTACCGAGAGAAAAACACAAATTTGAACTCGTTAATAAGAAGAAAACATGAATTCGAACTCGTTACCAAAGAAAAAAACACAAATTTTTACTCGTTATAAAGAGAAAACACAAATTTCCGGCGATGTCAACTCGTTATTAGGGGAAAAAAATCATTTAATCAAGGACAACTCGTTAGAGAAAAACACAAATTTGAACTCGTTAATAAGAAGAAAACATGAATTCGAACTCGTTACCAAAGAAAAACACAAATTTCCTCGCGATGAAAACACAAATTTCCGGTAACTCGTTATTAGGGAAAAAACATTTTTAATCTACAAGGACAACTCGTTACCAGAGAAAAACACAAATTTGAACTCGTTAATAAGAAGAAAACATGAATTCGAACTCGTTACCAAAGAAAAAACACAAATTTCTACTCGTTATAGAGGGAAAACACAAATTTCCGGCGATGTAAACTCGTTATTAGGAAAAAGACATTTTTTACGGAAGGACAACTCGTTACCGAGAAAAACACAAATTTGAACTCGTTAATAAGAAGAAAACATGAATTCGAACTCGTTACCAAAGAAAAAACACAAATTTTTACTCGTTATAATGGAAAACACAAATTTCCGGCGATGTCAACTCGTTATTAGGGAAAAAACATTTTTTCTGGAAGGACAACTCGTTACCGAGAGAAAAACACAAATTTGAACTCGTTAATAAGAAGAAAACATGAATTCGAACTCGTTACCAAAGAAAAAACACAAATTTCTACTCGTTATAAAGAGAAAACACAAATTTCCGGCGATGTCAACTCGTTATCCGGGAAAAAACATTTTTTCTACAAGGACAACTAGTTACAAGAGAAAAACACAAATTTGAACTCGTTAATAAGAAGAAAACATGAATTCGAACTCGTTACCAAAGAAAAAACACAAATTTCTACTCGTTATAAAGGGAAAACACAAATTTCCGGCGATGTCAACTCGTTATTAGGGAAAAAGACATTTTTTACGGAAGGACAACTCGTTACCGTGAAAAACACAAATTTGAACTCGTTAATAAGAAGAAAACATGAATTCGAACTCGTTACCAAAGAAAAAACACAAATTTCTACTCGTTATAAAAGGAAAACACAAATTTCCGGCGATGTCAACTCGTTATAGGGAAAAAACATTTTTTCTACAAGGACAACTAGTTACAAGAGAAAAACACAAATTTGAACTCGTTAATAAGAAGAAAACATGAATTCGAACTCGTTACCAAAGAAAAAACACAAATTTTTACTCGTTATAAAGGAAAACACAAATTTCCGGCGATGTCAACTCGTTATTAAGGAAAAAGACATTTTTTTGAAGGACAACTCGTTACCAGAGAAAAACACAAATTTGAACTCGTTAATAAGAAGAAAACATGAATTCGAACTCGTTACCAAAGAAAAAACACAAATTTCTACTCGTTATAAAGGGAAAACACAAATTTCCGGCGATGTCAACTCGTTATTAGGGAAAAAGACATTTTTTCCGGAAGGACAACTCGTTACTAGAGAAAAACACAAATTTGAACTCGTTAATAAGAAGAAAACATGAATTCGAACTCGTTACCAAAGAAAAAACACAAATTTCTACTCGTTATAAAGGGAAAACACAAATTTCCGGCGATGTCAACTCGTTATTCGGGAAAAAGACATTTTTTTTCGGAAGGACAACTCGTTACCAGAGAAAAACACAAATTTGAACTCGTTAATAAGAAGAAAACATGAATTCGAACTCGTTACCAAAGAAAAAAACACAAATTTTTACTCGTTATAAAGAGAAAACACAAATTTCCGGCGATGTCAACTCGTTATTAGGGAAAAAAACATTTAATTTTTACCGAGAAAAACACAAAGGATGTCAACTCGTTATTAGGGTTACAAGGACAACTCGAGAGAAAAACACAAATTTGAACTCGTTAATAAGAAGAAAACATGAATTCGAACTCGTTACCAAAGAAAAAACACAAATTTCTACTCGTTATAAAGGGAAAACACAAATTTCCGGCGATGTCAACTCGTTATTAGGGAAAAAGACATTTTTTTAAAGGGAAAACGGAAGGACAACTCGTTACCAGAGAAAAACACAAATTTGAACTCGTTAATAAGAAGAAAACATGAATTCGAACTCGTTACCAAAGAAAAAACACAAATTTTTACTCGTTATAAAGAGAAAACACAAATTTCCGGCGATGTCAACTCGTTATTAAGGAAAAAGACATTTTATTTGCAAGGACAACTCGTTACCAGAGAAAAACACAAATTTGAACTCGTTAATAAGAAGAAAACATGAATTCGAACTCGTTACCAAAGAAAAAACACAAATTTCTACTCGTTATAAAGGGAAAACACAAATTTCCGGCGATGTCAACTCGTTATTCGGGAAAAAGACATTTTTTCTGGCAGGACAACTCGTTACCAGAGAAAAACACAAATTTGAACTCGTTAATAAGAAGAAAACATGAATTCGAACTCGTTACCAAAGAAAAAACACAAATTTCTACTCGTTATAAAGGGAAAACACAAATTTCCGGCGATGTCAACTCGTTATTAGGGAAAAAGACATTTTTTTACGGAAGGACAACTCGTTACCAAGTGAAAAACACAAATTTGAACTCGTTAATAAGAAGAAAACATGAATTCGAACTCGTTACCAAAGAAAAAACACAAATTTCTACTCGTTATAAAGGGAAAACACAAATTTCCGGCGATGTGAACTCGTTATTAAGGAAAAGACATTTTTACGGAAGGACAACTCGTTACCAGAGAAAAACACAAATTTGAACTCGTTAATAAGAAGAAAACATGAATTCGAACTCGTTACCAAAGAAAAAAACACAAATTTTTACTCGTTATAAAGAGAAAACACAAATTTCCGGCGATGTCAATTCGTTAATAGGGAAAAAAATCATTTAATCTACAAGGACAACTCGTTACCAGAGAAAAACACAAATTTCCAGCGATGTCAACTCGTTATTAGGGAAAAAAATTCATTTAATCTACAAGGACAACTCGTTACCAGAGAAAAACACAAATTTGAACTCGTTAATAAGAAGAAAACATGAATTCGAACTCGTTACCAAAGAAAAAACACAAATTTCTACTCGTTATAGAGGGAAAACACAAATTTCCGGCGATGTAAACTCGTTATTAGGGAAAAAGACATTTTTTTCTGGAAGGACAACTCGTTACCAGCGAAAAACACAAATTTGAACTCGTTAATAAGAAGAAAACATGAATTCGAACTCGTTACCAAAGAAAAAACACAAATTTTTACTCGTTATAATGAGAAAACACAAATTTCCGGCGATGTCAACTCGTTCTTAGGGAAAAAAACATTTTATCTGCAAGGACAACTCGTTACCAGAGAAAAACACAAATTTGAACTCGTTAATAAGAAGAAAACATGAATTCGAACTCGTTACCAAAGAAAAAACACAAATTTCTACTCGTTATAAAGGAAAACACAAATTTCCGGCGATGTCAACTCGTTATCGGGAAAAAACATTTTTTCTACAAGGACAACTAGTTACAAGAGAAAAACACAAATTTGAACTCGTTAATAAGAAGAAAACATGAATTCGAACTCGTTACCAAAGAAAAAACACAAATTTCTACTCGTTATAAAGGGAAAACACAAATTTCCGGTGATGTCAACTCGTTATTAGGGAAAAAGACATTTTTTCTGGAAGGACAACACGTTACCAGTGAAAAACACAAATTTGAACTCGTTAATAAGAAGAAAACATGAATTCGAACTCGTTACCAAAGAAAAAACACAAATTTCTACTCGTTATAAAGGAAAACACAAATTTCCGGCGATGTCAACTCGTTATCCGGGAAAAAACATTTTTTCTACAAGGACAACTAGTTACAAGAGAAAAACACAAATTTGAACTCGTTAATAAGAAGAAAACATGAATTCGAACTCGTTACCAAAGAAAAAACACAAATTTCTACTCGTTATAAAGGAAAACACAAATTTCCGGCGATGTCAACTCGTTATTAGGAAAAAGACATTTTTTTGGAAGGACAACTCGTTACCGAGAGAAAAACACAAATTTGAACTCGTTAATAAGAAGAAAACATGAATTGAACTCGTTACCAAAGAAAAAACACAAATTTCTACTCGTTATAAAGGGAAAACACAAATTTCCGGTGATGTCAACTCGTTATTAGGGAAAAAGACATTTTTTACGGAAGGACAACTCGTTACCAGAGAAAAACACAAATTTGAACTCGTTAATAAGAAGAAAACATGAATTCGAACTCGTTACCAAAGAAAAAACACAAATTTCTACTCGTTATAAAGGGAAAACACAAATTTCCGGCGATGTCAACTCGTTATTCGGGAAAAAGACATTTTTTATGGAAGGACAACTCGTTACCAGTGAAAAACACAAATTTGAACTCGTTAATAAGAAGAAAACATGAATTCGAACTCGTTACCAAAGAAAAAACACAAATTTCTACTCGTTATAAAGGAAAACACAAATTTCCGGCGATGTCAACTCGTTATTCGGGAAAAAAACATTTTCTACGGAAGGACAACTCGTTACCGAGAGAAAAACACAAATTTGAACTCGTTAATAAGAAGAAAACATGAATTCGAACTCGTTACCAAAGAAAAAACACAAATTTCTACTCGTTATAAAGGGAAAACACAAATTTCCGGCGATGTCAACTCGTTATTAGGGAAAAAGACATTTTTTACGGAAGGACAACTCGTTACCGAGAGAAAAACACAAATTTGAACTCGTTAATAAGAAGAAAACATGAATTCGAACTCGTTACCAAAGAAAAAACACAAATTTTTACTCGTTATAAAGAGAAAACACAAATTTCCGGCGATGTCAACTCGTTATTAGGGAAAAAAACATTTTAATCTACAAGGACAACTCGTTACCAGAGAAAAACACAAATTTTAACTCGTTAATTAGAAGAAAACATGAATTCGAACTCGTTACCAAAAAAAAACACAAATTTTACTCGTTATAAAGGGAAAACACAAATTTCCGGCGATGTCAACTCGTTATTAAGGAAAAAGACATTTTTTCGGAAGGACAACTCGTTACCAGAGAAAAACACAAATTTGAACTCGTTAATAAGAAGAAAACATGAATTCGAACTCGTTACCAAAGAAAAAACACAAATTTCTACTCGTTATAAAGGAAAACACAAATTTCCGGCGATGTCAACTCGTTATTAGGGAAAAAACATTTTTACGGAAGGACAACTCGTTACCGAGAGAAAAACACAAATTTGAACTCGTTAATAAGAAGAAAACATGAATTCGAACTCGTTACCAAAGAAAAAACACAAATTTCTACTCGTTATAAAGGGAAAACACAAATTTCCGGCGATGTCAACTCGTTATTAAGGAAAAGACATCTTTTTTTTACGGAAGGACAACTCGTTACCAGAGAAAAACACAAATTTGAACTCGTTAATAAGAAGAAAACATGAATTCGAACTCGTTACCAAAGAAAAAACACAAATTTTTACTCGTTATAAAGAGAAAACACAAATTTCCGGCGATGTCAACTCGTTATTAAGGGAAAAAGACATTTTATTTGCAAGGACAACTCGTTACGAGAGAAAAACACAAATTTGAACTCGTTAATAAGAAGAAAACATGAATTGAACTCGTTACCAAAGAAAAAACACAAATTTCTACTCGTTATAAAGGGAAAACACAAATTTCCGGTGATGTCAACTCGTTATTTGGGAAAAAGACATTTTTTACGGAAGGACTAAAAAGTGAAAAACACAAATTTGAACTCGTTAATAAGAAGAAAACATGAATTCGAACTCGTTACCAAAGAAAAAACACAAATTTCTACTCGTTATAAAGGGAAAACACAAATTTCCGGCGATGTCAACTCGTTATTAGGGAAAAAGACATTTTTTTTCCGGAAGGACAACTCGTTACCAGAGAAAAACACAAATTTGAACTCGTTAATAAGAAGAAAACATGAATTTGAACTCGTTACCAAAGAAAAAACACAAATTTCTACTCGTTATAAAGGAAAACACAAATTTCCGGTGATGTCAACTCGTTATTTGGGAAAAAGACATTTTTCTGGAAGGACAACTCGTTACCAGAGAAAAACACAAATTTGAACTCGTTAATAAGAAGAAAACATGAATTCGAACTCGTTACCAAAGAAAAAACACAAATTTCTACTCGTTATAAAGGAAAACACAAATTTCCGGCGATGTCAACTCGTTATTCGGGGAAAAAGACATTTTTTCTACGGAAGGACAACTCGTTACTAGAGAAAAACACAAATTTGAACTCGTTAATAAGAAGAAAACATGAATTCGAACTCGTTACCAAAGAAAAAACACAAATTTCTACTCGTTATAAAGGAAAACACAAATTTCCGGCGATGTCAACTCGTTATTAGGGAAAAAGACATTTTTTACGGAAGGACTACTCGTTACCGGTGAAAAACACAAATTTGAACTCGTTAATAAGAAGAAAACATGAATTCGAACTCGTTACCAAAGAAAAAACACAAATTTCTACTCGTTATAAAGGGAAAACACAAATTTCCGGCGATGTGAACTCGTTATTAAGGAAAAAGACATTTTTTCTGGAAGGACAACTCGTTACCAGAGAAAAACACAAATTTGAACTCGTTAATAAGAAGAAAACATGAATTCGAACTCGTTACCAAAGAAAAAAACACAAATTTTTACTCGTTATAAAGAGAAAACACAAATTTCCGGCGATGTCAATTCGTTAATAGGGAAAAAAATCATTTAATCTACAAGGACAACTCGTTACCAGAGAAAAACACAAATTTCCAGCGATGTCAACTCGTTATTAGGAAAAAAATTCATTTAATCTACAAGGACAACTCGTTACCGAGAGAAAAACACAAATTTGAACTCGTTAATAAGAAGAAAACATGAATTCGAACTCGTTACCAAAGAAAAAACACAAATTTCTACTCGTTATAGAGGGAAAACACAAATTTCCGGCGATGTAAACTCGTTATTAGGGAAAAAGACATTTTTTTCTGGAAGGACAACTCGTTACCAGCGAAAAACACAAATTTGAACTCGTTAATAAGAAGAAAACATGAATTCGAACTCGTTACCAAAGAAAAAACACAAATTTTTACTCGTTATAATGAGAAAACACAAATTTCCGGCGATGTCAACTCGTTCTTAGGGAAAAAAAACATTTTATACGCAAGGACAACTCGTTACCGAGAGAAAAACACAAATTTGAACTCGTTAATAAGAAGAAAACATGAATTCGAACTCGTTACCAAAGAAAAAACACAAATTTCTACTCGTTATAAAGGAAAACACAAATTTCCGGCGATGTCAACTCGTTATCAGGGAAAAAACATTTTTTCTACAAGGACAACTAGTTACAAGAGAAAAACACAAATTTGAACTCGTTAATAAGAAGAAAACATGAATTCGAACTCGTTACCAAAGAAAAAACACAAATTTCTACTCGTTATAAAGGGAAAACACAAATTTCCGTGATGTCAACTCGTTATTAGGGAAAAAGACATTTTTTTACGGAAGGACAACACGTTACCAGTGAAAAACACAAATTTGAACTCGTTAATAAGAAGAAAACATGAATTCGAACTCGTTACCAAAGAAAAAACACAAATTTCTACTCGTTATAAAGGAAAACACAAATTTCCGGCGATGTCAACTCGTTATCGGGAAAAAACATTTTTTCTACAAGGACAACTAGTTACAAGAGAAAAACACAAATTTGAACTCGTTAATAAGAAGAAAACATGAATTCGAACTCGTTACCAAAGAAAAAACACAAATTTCTACTCGTTATAAAGGGAAAACACAAATTTCCGCCGATGTCAACTCGTTATTAGGGAAAAAGACATTTTTTTGCGGAAGGACAACTCGTTACCGAGAGAAAAACACAAATTTGAACTCGTTAATAAGAAGAAAACATGAATTTGAACTCGTTACCAAAGAAAAAACACAAATTTCTACTCGTTATAAAGGGAAAACACAAATTTCCGGTGATGTCAACTCGTTATTAGGGAAAAAGACATTTTTTTTACGGAAGGACAACTCGTTACTAGAGAAAAACACAAATTTGAACTCGTTAATAAGAAGAAAACATGAATTCGAACTCGTTACCAAAGAAAAAACACAAATTTCTACTCGTTATAAAGGGAAAACACAAATTTCCGGCGATGTCAACTCGTTATTCGGGAAAAAGACATTTTTTCTGGAAGGACAACTCGTTACCAGAGAAAAACACAAATTTGAACTCGTTAATAAGAAGAAAACATGAATTCGAACTCGTTACCAAAGAAAAAACACAAATTTTTACTCGTTATAAAGAGAAAACACAAATTTCCGGCGATGTCAATTCGTTATAGGGAAAAAAATCATTTAATCTACAAGGACAACTCGTTAAGAGAAAAACACAAATTTATGTCAACTCGTTATTAGGGAAAAAATTCATTTAATCTACAAGGACAACTCGTTACCAGAGAAAAACACAAATTTGAACTCGTTAATAAGAAGAAAACATGAATTCGAACTCGTTACCAAAGAAAAAACACAAATTTCTACTCGTTATAAAGGGAAAACACAAATTTCCGGCGATGTCAACTCGTTATTAGGGAAAAAGACATTTTTTTTCGGAAGGACAACTCGTTACCAGAGAAAAACACAAATTTGAACTCGTTAATAAGAAGAAAACATGAATTCGAACTCGTTACCAAAGAAAAAACACAAATTTTTACTCGTTATAATGAGAAAACACAAATTTCCGGCGATGTCAACTCGTTATTAGGGAAAAAAACATTTTATCTGCAAGGACAACTCGTTACCAGAGAAAAACACAAATTTCAACTCGTTAATAAGAAGAAAACATGAATTCGAACTCGTTACCAAACTCGTTAAAAAAAACACAAATTTCTACTCGTTATAAAGGGAAAACACAAATTTCCGGCGATGTCAACTCGTTATTCAGGGAAAAAGACATTTTTTCTGGAAGGACAACTAGTTACAAGAGAAAAACACAAATTTGAACTCGTTAATAAGAAGAAAACATGAATTCGAACTCGTTACCAAAGAAAAAACACAAATTTCTACTCGTTATAAAGGGAAAACACAAATTTCCGGCGATGTCAACTCGTTATTAGGGAAAAAGACATTTTTACGGAAGGACAACTCGTTACCAGAGAAAAACACAAATTTGAACTCGTTAATAAGAAGAAAACATGAATTCGAACTCGTTACCAAAGAAAAAACACAAATTTCTACTCGTTATAAAAGGAAAACACAAATTTCCGGCGATGTCAACTCGTTATTCGGGGAAAAAACATTTTTTCTACAAGGACAACTAGTTACAAGAGAAAAACACAAATTTGAACTCGTTAATAAGAAGAAAACATGAATTCGAACTCGTTACCAAAGAAAAAACACAAATTTCTACTCGTTATAAGGGAAAACACAAATTTCCGCCGATGTCAGCTCGTTATTAGGGAAAAAGACATTTTTTTGGAAGGACAACACGTTACCAGAGACAAACACAAATTTGAACTCGTTAATAAGAAGAAAACATGAATTCAAACTCGTTACCAAAGAAAAAACACAAATTTCTACTCGTTATAAAGGGAAAACACAAATTTCCGGTGATGTCAACTCGTTATTAGGGAAAAAGACATTTTTTCTGGAAGGACAACTCGTTACCAGAGAAAAACACAAATTTGAACTCGTTAATAAGAAGAAAACATGAATTCGAACTCGTTACCAAAGAAAAAACACAAATTTCTACTTGTTATAAAGGAAAACACAAATTTCCCTCGATGTCAACTCGTTATTCGGGAAAAAGACATTTTTTACGGAAGGACAACTCGTTACCGTGAAAAACACAAATTTGAACTCGTTAATAAGAAGAAAACATGAATTCGAACTCGTTACCAAAGAAAAAACACAAATTTCTACTCGTTATAAAGGGAAAACACAAATTTCCGGCGATGTCAACTCGTTATTCGGGAAAAAGACATTTTTTTACGGAAGGACAACTCGTTACCGAGAGAAAAACACAAATTTGAACTCGTTAATAAGAAGAAAACATGAATTCGAACTCGTTACCAAAGAAAAAACACAAATTTTTACTCGTTATAAAGAGAAAACACAAATTTCCGGCGATGTCAATTCGTTAATAGGGAAAAAAATCATTTAATCTACAAGGACAACTCGTTACCAAAGAGAAAAACACAAATTTCCGGCGATGTCAACTCGTTATTTGGGAAAAAATTCATTTAATCTACAAGGACAACTCGTTACCGAGAGAAAAACACAAATTTGAACTCGTTAATAAGAAGAAAACATGAATTCGAACTCGTTACCAAAGAAAAAACACAAATTTCTACTCGTTATAAAGGGAAAACACAAATTTCCGGCGATGTGAACTCGTTATTAAGGAAAAAGACATTTTTACGGAAGGACAACTCGTTACCATAGAAAAACACAAATTTGAACTCGTTAATAAGAAGAAAACATGAATTCGAACTCGTTACCAAAGAAAAAACACAAATTTCTACTCGTTATAAAGGGAAAACACAAATTTCCGGCGATGTCAACTCGTTATTCGGGAAAAAGACATTTTTTACGGAAGGACTACTCGTTACCGAGTGAAAAACACAAATTTGAACTCGTTAATAAGAAGAAAACATGAATTCGAACTCGTTACCAAAGAAAAAACACAAATTTCTACTCGTTATAAAGGGAAAACACAAATTTCCGGCGATGTCAACTCGTTATTAGGGAAAAAGACATTTTTTTACGGAAGGACAACTCGTTACCGAGAGAAAAACACAAATTTGAACTCGTTAATAAGAAGAAAACATGAATTCGAACTCGTTACCAAAGAAAAAACACAAATTTTACTCGTTATAAAGGAAAACACAAATTTCCGGCGATGTCAACTCGTTATTAGGGAAAAAAACATTTTTCCGCAAGGACAACTCGTTACCGAGAGAAAAACACAAATTTGAACTCGTTAATAAGAAGAAAACATGAATTCGAACTCGTTACCAAAGAAAAAACACAAATTTCTACTCGTTATAAAGGAAAACACAAATTTCCGGCGATGTCAACTCGTTATCAGGGAAAAAACATTTTTTCTACAAGGACAACTAGTTACAAGAGAAAAACACAAATTTGAACTCGTTAATAAGAAGAAAACATGAATTCGAACTCGTTACCAAAGAAAAAACACAAATTTCTACTCGTTATAAAGGGAAAACACAAATTTCCGCCGATGTCGGCTCGTTATTAGGGAAAAAGACATTTTTCTGGAAGGACAACACGTTACCAGAGAAAAACACAAATTTGAACTCGTTAATAAGAAGAAAACATGAATTCAAACTCGTTACCAAAGAAAAAACACAAATTTCTACTCGTTATAAAGGGAAAACACAAATTTCCGGCGATGTCAACTCGTTATTCGGGAAAAAGACATTTTTTCCGGAAGGACAACCGGAAGGACAACTCGTTACCGAGTGAAAAACACAAATTTGAACTCGTTAATAAGAAGAAAACATGAATTTCGAACTCGTTACCAAAGTTAAAAAAACACAAATTTCTACTCGTTATAAAGGGAAAACACAAATTTCCGGCGATGTCAACTCGTTATTAGGGAAAAAGACATTTTTTTTTACGGAAGGACAACTCGTTACCAGAGAAAAACACAAATTTGAACTCGTTTAATAAGAAGAAAACATGAATTCGAACTCGTTACCAAAGAAAAAACACAAAACTCGTTATAAAGGGAAAAACAATCATTTCTACAAGCGACAATTCGTTAAGAGAAAACACAAAAAAATCATTAATTAATCTACAAGGAAACTTTTACCGTTAAATAGAGAGAAAAACACAAATTTCCGGCGATGTCAACTCGTTATTAGGGAAAAAGAACATTTTTTCTACGGAAGGACAACTCGTTACCAGAGAAAAACACAAATTTGAACTCGTTAATAAGAAGAAAACATGAATTCGAACTCGTTACCAAAGAAAAAACACAAATTTCTACTCGTTATAAAGGGAAAACACAAATTTCCGGCGATGTCAACTCGTTATTCGGGAAAAAGACATTTTTTCTGGAAGGACAACTCGTTACCAGAGAAAAACACAAATTTGAACTCGTTAATAAGAAGAAAACATGAATTCGAACTCGTTACCAAAGAAAAAACACAAATTTCTACTCGTTATAAAGGGAAAACACAAATTTCCGGCGATGTCAACTCCTTATTCGGGAAAAAGACATTTTTTTCGGAAGGACTACTCGTTACCAGTGAAAAACACAAATTTGAACTCGTTAATAAGAAGAAAACATGAATTCGAACTCGTTACCAAAGAAAAAACACAAATTTCTACTCGTTATAAAGGGAAAACACAAATTTCCGGCGATGTCAACTCGTTATTAGGGAAAAAGACATTTTTTTTCTGGAAGGACAACTCGTTACCGAGAGAAAAACACAAATTTGAACTCGTTAATAAGAAGAAAACATGAATTCGAACTCGTTACCAAAGAAAAAACACAAATTTTTACTCGTTATAAAGAGAAAACACAAATTTCCGGCGATGTCAACTCGTTATTAGGGAAAAAAACATTTTCTACAAGGACAACTCGTTACCGGAGAAAAACACAAATTTGAACTCGTTAATAAGAAGAAAACATGAATTCGAACTCGTTACCAAAGAAAAAACACAAATTTCTACTCGTTATAAAGGGAAAACACAAATTTCCGGTGATGTCAACTCGTTATTAGGGAAAAAAAACATTTTTTCTACAAGGACAACTCGTTACAAGAGAAAAACACAAATTTGAACTCGTTAATAAGAAGAAAACATGAATTCGAACTCGTTACCAAAGAAAAAACACAAATTTCTACTCGTTATAAAGGGAAAACACAAATTTCCCTCGATGTCAACTCGTTATTAGGGAAAAAGACATTTTTTCTGGAAGGACAACACGTTACCAGAGAAAAACACAAATTTGAACTCGTTAGTAAGAAGAAAACATGAATTCAAACTCGTTACCAAAGAAAAAAAAACAAATTTCTACTCGTTATAAAGGGAAAACACAAATTTCCGGCGATGTCAACTCCTTATTCGGGAAAAAGACATTTTTTCTGGAAGGACTACTCGTTACCAATGAAAAACACAAATTTGAACTCATTAATAAGAAGAAAACATGAATTCGAACTCGTTACCAAAGAAAAAACACAAATTTCTACTCGTTATAAAGGGAAAACACAAATTTCCGGCTGATGTCAACTCGTTATTAGGGAAAAAGACATTTTTTTCTGGAAGGACAACTCGTTACCAGAGAAAAACACAAATTTGAACTCGTTAATAAGAAGAAAACATGAATTCGAACTCGTTACCAAAGAAAAAACACAAATTTTTACTCGTTATAAAGAGAAAACACAAATTTCCGGCGATGTCAATTCGTTAATAGGGAAAAAAATCATTTAATCTACAAGGACAACTCGTTACCAGAGAAAAACACAAATTTCCAGCGATGTCAACTCGTTATTAGGGAAAAAATTCATTTAATCTACAAGGACAACTCGTTACCAGAGAAAAACACAAATTTGAACTCCTTAATAAGAAGAAAACATGAATTCGAACTCGTTACCAAAGAAAAAACACAAATTTCTACTCGTTATAAAGGGAAAACGCAAATTTCCCTCGATGTCAACTCGTTATTCGGGAAAAAGACATTTTTTCTGGAAGGACAACTCGTTACCAGTGAAAAACACAAATTTGAACTCGTTAATAAGAAGAAAACATGAATTCGAACTCGTTACCAAAGAAAAAACACAAATTTCTACTCGTTATAAAGGGAAAACACAAATTTCCGGCGATGTCAACTCGTTATCAGGGAAAAAACATTTTTTCTACAAGGACAACTAGTTACAAGAGAAAAACACAAATTTGAACTCGTTAATAAGAAGAAAACATGAATTCGAACTCGTTACCAAAGAAAAAACACAAATTTCTACTCGTTATAAAGGGAAAACACAAATTTCCGCCGATGTCGGCTCGTTATTAGGGAAAAAGACATTTTTTCTGGAAGGACAACACGTTACCAGAGAAAAACACAAATTTGAACTCGTTAATAAGAAGAAAACATGAATTCAAAATCGTTACCAAAGAAAAAACACAAATTTCTACTCGTTATAAAGGGAAAACACAAATTTCCGGTGATGTCAACTCGTTATTAGGGAAAAAGACATTTTTTCTGGAAGGACAACACGTTACCAGAGAAAAATACAAATTTGAACTCCTTAATAAGAAGAAAACATGAATTCGAACTCGTTACCAAAGCAAAAACACAAATTTCTACTTGTTATAAAGGGAAAACGCAAATTTCCCTCGATGTCAACTCGTTATTCGGGAAAAAGACATTTTTTCTGGAAGGACAACTCGTTACGATGAAAAACACAAATTTGAACTCGTTAATAAGAAGAAAACATGAATTCGAACTCGTTACCAAAGAAAAAACACAAATTTCTACTCGTTATAAAGGGAAAACACAAATTTCCGGCGATGTCAACTCCTTATTCGGGAAAAAGACATTTTTTCTGGAAGGACTACTCGTTACCAGTGAAAAACACAAATTTGAACTCATTAATAAGAAGAAAACATGAATTCGAACTCGTTACCAAAGAAAAAACACAAATTTCTACTCGTTATAAAGGGAAAACACAAATTTCCGGCGATGTCAACTCGTTATTAGGGAAAAAGACATTTTTTTTCTGGAAGGACAACTCGTTACCAGAGAAAAACACAAATTTGAACTCGTTAATAAGAAGAAAACATGAATTCGAACTCGTTACCAAAGAAAAAACACAAATTTTTACTCGTTATAAAGAGAAAACACAAATTTCCGGCGATGTCAATTCGTTAATAGGGAAAAAAATCATTTAATCTACAAGGACAACTCGTTACCAGAGAAAAACACAAATTTCCGGCGATGTCAACTCGTTATTAGGGAAAAAATTCATTTAATCTACAAGGACAACTCGTTACCAGAGAAAAACACAAATTTGAACTCCTTAATAAGAAGAAAACATGAATTCGAACTCGTTACCAAAGAAAAAACACAAATTTCTACTCGTTATAAAGGGAAAACACAAATTTCCGGCGATGTCAACTCGTTATTCGGGAAAAAGACATTTTTTTCTGGAAGGACAACTCGTTACCATAGAAAAACACAAATTTGAACTCGTTAATAAGAAGAAAACATGAATTCGAACTCGTTACCAAAGAAAAAACACAAATTTTTACTCGTTATAAAGAGAAAACACAAATTTCCGGCGATGTCAACTCGTTATTAGGGAAAAAAAACATTTTTTCTACAAGGACAACTCGTTACCAAGAGAAAAACACAAATTTGAACTCGTTAATAAGAAGAAAACATGAATTCGAACTCGTTACCAAAGAAAAAACACAAATTTCTACTCGTTATAAAGGGAAAACACAAATTTCCGGCGATGTCAACTCGTTATTAGGGAAAAAGACATTTTTTTATGGAAGGACAACTCGTTACCAGAGAAAAACACAAATTTGAACTCGTTAATAAGAAGAAAACATGAATTCGAACTCGTTACCAAAGAAAAAACACAAATTTCTACTCGTTATAAAATGGAAAACACAAATTTCCGGCGATGTCAACTCGTTATTAAGGAAAAAGACATTTTTTTACGGAAGGACAACTCGTTACCGAGAAAAACACAAATTTGAACTCGTTAATAAGAAGAAAACATGAATTCGAACTCGTTACCAAAGAAAAAACACAAATTTCTACTCGTTATAAAGGGAAAACACAAATTTCCGCCGATGTCAACTCGTTATTAGGGAAAAAGACATTTTTTCGGAAGGACAACTCGTTACCGAGAGAAAAACACAAATTTGAACTCGTTAATAAGAAGAAAACATGAATTCGAACTCGTTACCAAAGAAAAAACAAAAATTTCTACTCGTTATAAAGGGAAAACACAAATTTCCGGCGATGTCAACTCGTTATCAGGGAAAAAACATTTTTTCTACAAGGACAACTAGTTACAAGAGAAAAACACAAATTTGAACTCGTTAATAAGAAGAAAACATGAATTCGAACTCGTTACCAAAGAAAAAACACAAATTTCTACTCGTTATAAAGGGAAAACACAAATTTCCGCCGATGTCGGCTCGTTATTATTAGGGAAGAAGACATTTTTTCTGGAAGGACAACACGTTACCAGAGAAAAACACAAATTTGAACTCGTTAATAAGAAGAAAACATGAATTCAAACTCGTTACCAAAGAAAAAACACAAATTTCTACTCGTTATAAAGGGAAAACACAAATTTCCGGTGATGTCAACTCGTTATTAGGGAAAAAGACATTTTTTCTGGAAGGACAACTCGTTACCAGAGAAAAATACAAATTTGAACTCGTTAATAAGAAGAAAACATGAATTCGAACTCGTTACCAAAGCAAAAACACAAATTTCTACTTGTTATAAAGGGAAAACGCAAATTTCCCTCGATGTCAACTCGTTATTAGGGAAAAAGACATTTTTTTTCGGAAGGACAACTCGTTACCAGTGAAAAACACAAATTTGAACTCGTTAATAAGAAGAAAACATGAATTCGAACTCGTTACCAAAGAAAAAACACAAATTTCTACTCGTTATAAAGGGAAAACACAAATTTCCGGCGATGTCAACTCGTTATTCGGGAAAAAGACATTTTTTACGGAAGGACAACTCGTTACCGAGAGAAAAACACAAATTTGAACTCGTTAATAAGAAGAAAACATGAATTCGAACTCGTTACCAAAGAAAAAACACAAATTTCTACTCGTTATAAAGGGAAAACACAAATTTCCGGCGATGTCAACTCGTTATTCGGGGAAAAAGACATTTTTTTACGGAAGGACAACTCGTTACCGAGAGAAAAACACAAATTTGAACTCGTTAATAAGAAGAAAACATGAATTCGAACTCGTTACCAAAGAAAAAACACAAATTTTTACTCGTTATAAAGAGAAAACACAAATTTCCGGCGATGTCAATTCGTTAATAGGGAAAAAAATCATTTAATCTACAAGGACAACTCGTTACCAGAGAAAAACACAAATTTCCAGCGATGTCAACTCATTATTAGGGAAAAAATTCATTTAATCTACAAGGACAACTCGTTACCAGAGAAAAACACAAATTTGAACTCGTTAAATAGAAGAAAACATGAATTCGAACTCGTTATAAAGGGAAAACACAAATTTCCGGCGATGTGAACTCGTTATTAAGGAAAAAGACATTTTTTCTGGAAGGACAACTCGTTACCATAGAAAAACACAAATTTGAACTCGTTAATAAGAAGAAAACATGAATTCGAACTCGTTACCAAAGAAAAAACACAAATTTCTACTCGTTATAAAGGGAAAACACAAATTTCCGGCGATGTCAACTCGTTATTAGGGAAAAAGACATTTTTTTTCCGGAAGGACAACTCGTTACCATAGAAAAACACAAATTTGAACTCGTTAATAAGAAGAAAACATGAATTCGAACTCGTTACCAAAGAAAAAACACAAATTTTTACTCGTTATAAAGAGAAAACACAAATTTCCGGCGATGTCAACTCGTTATTAGGGAAAAAAACATTTTATCTGCAAGGACAACTCGTTACCAGAGAAAAACACAAATTTGAACTCGTTAATAAGAAGAAAACATGAATTCGAACTCGTTACCAAAGAAAAAACACAAATTTCTACTCGTTATAAAGGGAAAACACAAATTTCCGGCGATGTCAACACGTTATTCGGGAAAAAGACATTTTTTTCTGGAAGGACAACTCGTTACCATAGAAAAACACAAATTTGAACTCGTTAATAAGAAGAAAACATGAATTCGAACTCGTTACCAAAGAAAAAACACAAATTTTTACTCGTTATAAAGGGAAAACACAAATTTCCGGCGATGTCAACTCGTTATTAGGGAAAAAAACATTTTATCTACAAGGACAACTCGTTACCAGAGAAAAACACAAATTTGAACTCGTTAAATAGAAGAAAACATGAATTCGAACTCGTTACCAAAGAAAAAACACAAATTTCTACTCGTTATAAAGGGAAAACACAAATTTCCGGCAATGTCAACTCGTTATTAGGGAAAAAGACATCTTTTTTTTCTGGAAGGACAACTCGTTACCAGAGAAAAACACAAATTTGAACTCGTTAATAAGAAGAAAACATGAATTCGAACTCGTTACCATAGAAAAAACACAAATTTTTACTCGTTATAAAGAGAAAACACAAATTTCCGGCGATGTCAACTCGTTATTAAGGAAAAAGACATTTTATTTGCAAGGACAACTCGTTACCAGATAAAAACACAAATTTGAACTCGTTAATAAGAAGAAAACAAGAATTTGAACTCGTTACCAAAGAAAAAACACAAATTTCTACTCGTTATAAAGGGAAAACACAAATTTCCGGTGATGTCAACTCGTTATTAGGGAAAAAGACATTTTTTCTGGAAGGACAACTCGTTACCAGAGAAAAACACAAATTTGAACTCGTTAATAAGAAGAAAACATGAATTCGAACTCGTTACCAAAGAAAAAACACAAATTTCTACTCGTTATAAAGGGAAAACACAAATTTCCGGCGATGTCAACTCGTTATCAGGGAAAAAACATTTTTTCTACAAGGACAACTAGTTACAAGAGAAAAACACAAATTTGAACTCGTTAATAAGAAGAAAACATGAATTCGAACTCGTTACCAAAGAAAAAACACAAATTTTTACTCGTTATAAAGAGAAAACACAAATTTCCGGCGATGTCAACTCGTTATTAGGGAAAAAAACATTTTATCTACAAGGACAAGTCGTTACCAGAGAAAAACACAAATTTGAACTCGTTAATAGAAGAAAACATGAATTCGAACTCGTTACCAAAGAAAAAACACAAATTTCTACTCGTTATAAAGGGAAAACACAAATTTCCGCCGATGTCAACTCGTTATTAGGGAAAAAGACATTTTTTCTGGAAGGACAACTCGTTACCAGAGAAAAACACAAATTTGAACTCGTTAATAAGAAGAAAACATGAATTCGAACTCGTTACCAAAGAAAAAACACAAATTTCTACTCGTTATAAAGGGAAAACACAAATTTCCGGCGATGTCAACTCGTTATTAGGGAAAAAGACATTTTTTCCGGAAGGACAACTCGTTACCGAGAGAAAAACACAAATTTGAACTCGTTAATAAGAAGAAAACATGAATTCGAACTCGTTACCAAAGAAAAAACACAAATTTCTACTCGTTATAAAGGGAAAACACAAATTTCCGGCGATGTCAACTCGTTATCAGGGAAAAAACATTTTTTCTACAAGGACAACTAGTTACAAGAGAAAAACACAAATTTGAACTCGTTAATAAGAAGAAAACATGAATTCGAACTCGTTACCAAAGAAAAAACACAAATTTCTACTCGTTATAAAGGGAAAACACAAATTTCCGCCGATGTCAACTCGTTATTAGGGAAAAAGACATTTTTTACGGAAGGACAACTCGTTACCGAGAGAAAAACACAAATTTGAACTCGTTAATAAGAAGAAAACATGAATTCGAACTCGTTACCAAAGAAAAAACACAAATTTCTACTCGTTATAAAGGGAAAACACAAATTTCCGGTGATGTCAACTCGTTATTAGGGAAAAAGACATTTTTTCTGGAAGGACAACTCGTTACCAGAGAAAAACACAAATTTGAACTCGTTAATAAGAAGAAAACATGAATTCGAACTCGTTACCAAAGAAAAAACACAAATTTCTACTCGTTATAAAGGAAAACACAAATTTCCGCCGATGTCGGCTCGTTATTAGGGAAAAAGACATTTTTTCTGGAAGGACAACACGTTACCAGAGAAAAACACAAATTTGAACTCGTTAATAAGAAGAAAACATGAATTCGAACTCGTTACCAAAGAAAAAACACAAATTTCTACTCGTTATAAAGGGAAAACACAAATTTCCGGCGATGTCAACTCGTTATTAGGGAAAAAGACATTTTTTCTGGAAGGACAACTCGTTACCCTAGAAAAACACAAATTTGAACTCGTTAATAAGAAGAAAACATGAATTCGAACTCGTTACCAAAGAAAAAACACAAATTTCTACTCGTTATAAAGGGAAAACACAAATTTCCGGCGATGTCAACTCGTTATTAGGGAAAAAGACATTTTTTACGGAAGGACAACTCGTTACCGAGAGAAAAACACAAATTTGAACTCGTTAATAAGAAGAAAACATGAATTCGAACTCGTTACCAAAGAAAAAACACAAATTTCTACTCGTTATAAAGGGAAAACACAAATTTCCGGCGATGTCAACACGTTATTAGGGAAAAAGACATTTTTTTTCGGAAGGACAACTCGTTACCCCATAGAAAAACACAAATTTGAACTCGTTAATAAGAAGAAAACATGAATTCGAACTCGTTACCAAAGAAAAAACACAAATTTTTACTCGTTATAAAGAGAAAACACAAATTTCCGGCGATGTCAACTCGTTATTAGGGAAAAAAACATTTTATCTGCAAGGACAACTCGTTACCAGAGAAAAACACAAATTTGAACTCGTTAAATAGAAGAAAACATGAATTCGAACTCGTTACCAAAGAAAAAACACAAATTTCTACTCGTTATAAAGGAAAACACAAATTTCCGGCGATGTCAACTCGTTATTAGGGAAAAAGACATTTTTTTCTGGAAGGACAACTCGTTACCAGAGAAAAACACAAATTTGAACTCGTTAATAAGAAGAAAACATGAATTCGAACTCGTTACCAAAGAAAAAACACAAATTTTTACTCGTTATAAAGAGAAAACACAAATTTCCGGCGATGTCAACTCGTTATTAAGGAAAAAGACATTTTATCTGCAAGGACAACTCGTTACCAGAGAAAAACACAAATTTGAACTCGTTAATAAGAAGAAAACATGAATTTGAACTTGTTACCAAAGAAAAAACACAAATTTCTACTCGTTATAAAGGGAAAACACAAATTTCCGGTGATGTCAACTCGTTATTAGGGAAAAAGACATTTTTTCTGGAAGGACAACTCGTTACCAGAGAAAAACACAAATTTGAACTCGTTAATAAGAAGAAAACATGAATTCGAACTCGTTACCAAAGAAAAAACACAAATTTCTACTCGTTATAAAGGGAAAACACAAATTTCCGGCGATGTCAACTCGTTATCGGGAAAAAACATTTTTTCTACAAGGACAACTAGTTACAAGAGAAAAACACAAATTTGAACTCGTTAATAAGAAGAAAACATGAATTCGAACTCGTTACCAAAGAAAAAACACAAATTTCTACTCGTTATAAAGGGAAAACACAAATTTCCGGCGATGTCAACTCGTTATTAGGGAAAAAGACATTTTTTCTGGAAGGAAAACTCGTTACCCGAGAAAAACACAAATTTGAACTCGTTAATAAGAAGAAAACATGAATTCGAACTCGTTACCAAAGAAAAAACACAAATTTCTACTCGTTATAAAGGAAAACACAAATTTCCGGCGATGTCAACACGTTATTAGGGAAAAAGACATTTTTTTCTACGGAAGGACAACTCGTTACCAGAGAAAAACACAAATTTGAACTCGTTAATAAGAAGAAAACATGAATTCGAACTCGTTACCAAAGAAAAAACACAAATTTCTACTCGTTATAAAGGAAAACACAAATTTCCGGCGATGTCAACTCGTTATTAGGGAAAAAGACATTTTGTTACGGAAGGACAACTCGTTACCGAGAGAAAAACACAAATTTGAACTCGTTAATAAGAAGAAAACATGAATTCGAACTCGTTACCAAAGAAAAAACACAAATTTCTACTCGTTATAAAGGGAAAACACAAATTTCCGGCGATGTCAACTCGTTATTCGGGAAAAAGACATTTTTTAAGGAAGGACAACTCGTTACCAGTGAAAAACACAAATTTGAACTCGTTAATAAGAAGAAAACATGAATTCGAACTCGTTACCAAAGAAAAAACACAAATTTCTACTCGTTATAAAGGGAAAACACAAATTTCCGGCGATGTCAACTCGTTATTCGGGAAAAAGACATTTTTTCTGGAAGGACTACTCGTTACCCGTGAAAAACACAAATTTGAACTCGTTAATAAGAAGAAAACATGAATTCGAACTCGTTACCAAAGAAAAAACACAAATTTCTACTCGTTATAAAGGGAAAACACAAATTTCCGGCGATGTCAACTCGTTATTAGGGAAAAAGACATTTTTTCTGGAAGGACAACTCGTTACCAGAGAAAAACACAAATTTGAACTCGTTAATAAGAAGAAAACATGAATTCGAACTCGTTACCAAAGAAAAAACACAAATTTCTACTCGTTATAAAGGGAAAACACAAATTTCCGGCGATGTCAACTCGTTATTCGGGAAAAAGACATTTTTTCTGGAAGGACTACTCGTTACCCGTGAAAAACACAAATTTGAACTCGTTAATAAGAAGAAAACATGAATTCGAACTCGTTACCAAAGAAAAAACACAAATTTCTACTCGTTATAAAGGGAAAACACAAATTTCCGGCGATGTCAACTCGTTATTCGGGAAAAAGACATTTTTTCTGGAAGGACAACTCGTTACCAGTGAAAAACACAAATTTGAACTCATTAATAAGAAGAAAACATGAATTCGAACTCGTTACCAAAGAAAAAACACAAATTTCTACTCGTTATAAAGGGAAAACACAAATTTCCGGCTATGTCAACTCGTTATTAGGGAAAAAGACATTTTTTTTTACGGAAGGACAACTCGTTACCGAGAGAAAAACACAAATTTGAACTCGTTAATAAGAAGAAAACATGAATTCGAACTCGTTACCAAAGAAAAAACACAAATTTTTACTCGTTATAAAGAGAAAACACAAATTTCCGGCGATGTCAATTCGTTAATAGGGAAAAAAATCATTTAATCTACAAGGACAACTCGTTAGAGAAAAACACAAATTTCGATGTCAACTCGTTATTAGGGAAAAAATTCATTTAATCTACAAGGACAACTCGTTACCGAGAGAAAAACACAAATTTGAACTCGTTAATAAGAAGAAAACATGAATTCGAACTCGTTACCAAAGAAAAAACACAAATTTCTACTCGTTATAAAGGAAAACACAAATTTCCGGCGATGTCAACTCGTTATTCGGGAAAAAGACATTTTTTGTGGAAGGACAACTCGTTACCCGTGAAAAACACAAATTTGAACTCGTTAATAAGAAGAAAACATGAATTCGAACTCGTTACCAAAGAAAAAACACAAATTTCTACTCGTTATAAAGGGAAAACACAAATTTCCGGCGATGTCAACTCGTTATTCGGGAAAAAGACATTTTTTTCCGGAAGGACAACTCGTTACCGTGAAAAACACAAATTTGAACTCGTTAATAAGAAGAAAACATGAATTCGAACTCGTTACCAAAGAAAAAACACAAATTTCTACTCGTTATAAAGGGAAAACACAAATTTCCGGCTATGTCAACTCGTTATTAGGGAAAAAGACATTTTTTTTTCGGAAGGACAACTCGTTACCGAGAGAAAAACACAAATTTGAACTCGTTAATAAGAAGAAAACATGAATTCGAACTCGTTACCAAAGAAAAAACACAAATTTTTACTCGTTATAAAGAGAAAACACAAATTTCCGGCGATGTCAATTCGTTAATAGGGAAAAAAATCATTTAATCTACAAGGACAACTCGTTACCAAAGAGAAAAACACAAATTTCGGCAAATTTCCGGCGATGTCAACTCGTTATTAGGGAAAAAATTCATTTAATCTACAAGGACAACTCGTTACCGAGAAAAACACAAATTTGAACTCGTTAATAAGAAGAAAACATGAATTCGAACTCGTTACCAAAGAAAAAACACAAATTTCTACTCGTTATAAAGGGAAAACACAAATTTCCGGCGATGTCAACACGTTATTAGGGAAAAAGACATTTTTTTCTGGAAGGACAACTCGTTACCATAGAAAAACACAAATTTGAACTCGTTAATAAGAAGAAAACATGAATTCGAACTCGTTACCAAAGAAAAACACAAAATTTTACTCGTTATAAAGAGAAAACACAAATTTCCGGCGATGTCAACTCGTTATTAGGGAAAAAAACATTTTATCTGCAAGGACAACTCGTTACCAAAGAAAAACACAAATTTGAACTCGTTAAATAGAAGAAAACATGAATTCGAACTCGTTACCAAAGAAAAAACACAAATTTCTACTCGTTATAAAGGGAAAACACAAATTTCCGGCAATGTCAACTCGTTATTAGGGAAAAAGACATCTTTTTTATGGAAGGACAACTCGTTACCAGAGAAAAACACAAATTTGAACTCGTTAATAAGAAGAAAACATGAATTCGAACTCGTTACCATAGAAAAAACACAAATTTTTACTCGTTATAAAGAGAAAACACAAATTTCTGGCGATGTCAACTCGTTATTAAGGAAAAAGACATTTTATTTGCAAGGACAACTCGTTACCGAGATAAAAACACAAATTTGAACTCGTTAATAAGAAGAAAACAAGAATTTGAACTCGTTACCAAAGAAAAAACACAAATTTCTACTCGTTATAAAGGGAAAACACAAATTTCCGGTGATGTCAACTCGTTATTAGGGAAAAAGACATTTTTTCTGGAAGGACAACTCGTTACCAGAGAAAAACACAAATTTGAACTCGTTAATAAGAAGAAAACATGAATTCGAACTCGTTACCAAAGAAAAAACACAAATTTCTACTCGTTATAAAGGGAAAACACAAATTTCCGGCGATGTCAACTCGTTATCAGGGAAAAAACATTTTTTCTACAAGGACAACTAGTTACAAGAGAAAAACACAAATTTGAACTCGTTAATAAGAAGAAAACATGAATTCGAACTCGTTACCAAAGAAAAAACACAAATTTCTACTCGTTATAAAGGGAAAACACAAATTTCCGCCGATGTCGGCTCGTTATTAGGGAAAAAGACATTTTTTCTGGAAGGACAACACGTTACCAGAGAAAAACACAAATTTGAACTCGTTAATAAGAAGAAAACATGAATTCAAACTCGTTACCAAAGAAAAAACACAAATTTCTACTCGTTATAAAGGGAAAACACAAATTTCCGGTGATGTCAACTCGTTATTAGGGAAAAAGACATTTTTTCTGGAAGGACAACTCGTTACCAGAGAAAAATACAAATTTGAACTCCTTAATAAGAAGAAAACATGAATTCGAAGTCGTTACCAAAGCAAAAACACAAATTTCTACTTGTTATAAAGGGAAAACGCAAATTTCCCTCGATGTCAACTCGTTATTAGGGAAAAAGACATTTTTTCTGGAAGGACAACTCGTTACCAGTGAAAAACACAAATTTGAACTCGTTAATAAGAAGAAAACATGAATTCGAACTCGTTACCAAAGAAAAAACACAAATTTCTACTCGTTATAAAGGGAAAACACAAATTTCCGGCGATGTCAACTCGTTATTCGGGAAAAAGACATTTTTTTTTCCGGAAGGACTACTCGTTACCAAAGTGAAAAACACAAATTTGAACTCATTAATAAGAAGAAAACATGAATTCGAACTCGTTACCAAAGAAAAAACACAAATTTCTACTCGTTATAAAGGGAAAACACAAATTTCCGGCGATGTCAACTCGTTATTAGGGAAAAAGACATTTTTTTCTCGGAAGGACAACTCGTTACCGAGAGAAAAACACAAATTTGAACTCGTTAATAAGAAGAAAACATGAATTCGAACTCGTTACCAAAGAAAAAACACAAATTTTTACTCGTTATAAAGAGAAAACACAAATTTCCGGCGATGTCAATTCGTTAATAGGGAAAAAAATCATTTAATCTACAAGGACAACTCGTTACCAGAGAAAAACACAAATTTCCAGCGATGTCAACTCATTATTAGGGAAAAAATTCATTTAATCTACAAGGACAACTCGTTACCAGAGAAAAACACAAATTTGAACTCGTTAAATAGAAGAAAACATGAATTCGAACTCGTTATAAAGGGAAAACACAAATTTACGGCGATGTGAACTCGTTATTAAGGAAAAAGACATTTTTTCTGGAAGGACAACTCGTTACCATAGAAAAACACAAATTTGAACTCGTTAATAAGAAGAAAACATGAATTCGAACTCGTTACCAAAGAAAAAACACAAATTTCTACTCGTTATAAAGGGAAAACACAAATTTCCGCCGATGTCAACTCGTTATTAGGGAAAAAGACATTTTTTTCTGGAAGGACAACTCGTTACCATAGAAAAACACAAATTTGAACTCGTTAATAAGAAGAAAACATGAATTCAAACTCGTTACCAAAGAAAAAACACAAATTTTTACTCGTTATAAAGAGAAAACACAAATTTCCGGCGATGTCAACTCGTTATTAGGGAAAAAAACATTTTATCTGCAAGGACAACTCGTTACCAGAGAAAAACACAAATTTGAACTCGTTAATAGAAGAAAACATGAATTCGAACTCGTTACCAAAGAAAAAACACAAATTTCTACTCGTTATAAAGGGAAAACACAAATTTCCGGCGATGTCAACTCGTTATTCGGGAAAAAGACATTTTTTTCGGAAGGACAACTCGTTACCATAGAAGAAAAACACAAATTTGAACTCGTTAATAAGAAGAAAACATGAATTCAAACTCGTTACCAAAGAAAAACACAAATTTTTACTCGTTATAAAGAGAAAACACAAATTTCCGGCGATGTCAACTCGTTATTAGGGAAAAAAACATTTTATCCGAAGGACAACTCGTTACCAGAGAAAAACACAAATTTGAACTCGTTAAATAAGAAGAAAACATGAATTCGAACTCGTTACCAAAGAAAAAACACAAATTTCTACTCGTTATAAAGGGAAAACACAAATTTCCGGCGATGTCAACTCGTTATTAGGAAAAAGACATTTTTTCTGGAAGGACAACTCGTTACCAGAGAAAAACACAAATTTGAACTCGTTAATAAGAAGAAAACATGAATTCGAACTCGTTACCAAAGAAAAAACACAAATTTTTACTCGTTATAAAGAGAAAACACAAATTTCCGGCGATGTCAACTCGTTATTAAGGAAAAAGACATTTTTTTGCAAGGACAACTCGTTACAGAGAAAAACACAAATTTGAACTCGTTAATAAGAAGAAAACATGAATTCGAACTCGTTACCAAAGAAAAAACACAAATTTCTACTCGTTATAAAGGGAAAACACAAATTTCCGGCGATGTCAACTCGTTATTAGGGAAAAAGACATTTTTTCTGGAAGGACAACTCGTTACCAGAGAAAAACACAAATTTGAACTCGTTAATAAGAAGAAAACATGAATTCGAACTCGTTACCAAATAAATAACACATATTTCTACTCGTTATAAAGGAAACACAAATTTCCGGCGATGTCAACTCGTTGTCCGGGAAAAAACATTTTTTCTACAAGGACAACTAGTTACAAGAGAAAAACACAAATTTGAACTCGTTAATAAGAAGAAAACATGAATTCGAACTCGTTACCAAAGAAAAAACACAAATTTTTACTCGTTATAAAGAGAAAACACAAATTTCCGGCGATGTCAACTCGTTATTAGGGAAAAAAACATTTTATCTACAAGGACAAGTCATTACCAGAGAAAAACACAAATTTGAACTCGTTAAATAGAAGAAAACATGAATTCGAACTCGTTACCAAAGAAAAAACACAAATTTCTACTCGTTATAAAGGGAAAACACAAATTTCCGCCGATGTCAACTCGTTATTAGGGAAAAAGACATTTTTTCTGGAAGGACAACACGTTACCAGAGAAAAACACAAATTTGAACTCGTTAATAAGAAGAAAACATGAATTCAAACTCGTTACCAAAGAAAAAACACAAATTTCTATTCGTTATAAAGGGAAAACACAAATTTCCGGTGATGTCAACTCGTTATTAGGGAAAAAGACATTTTTTCTGGAAGGACAACTCGTTACCAGAGAAAAACAAAATTTGAACTCGTTAATAAGAAGAAAACATGAATTCGAACTCGTTACCAAAGAAAAAACACAAATTTCTACTCGTTATAAAGGGAAAACACAAATTTCCGGCGATGTCAACTCGTTATCAGGGAAAAAACATTTTTTCTACAAGGACAACTAGTTACAAGAGAAAAACACAAATTTGAACTCGTTAATAAGAAGAAAACATGAATTCGAACTCGTTACCAAAGAAAAAACACAAATTTCTACTCGTTATAAAGGGAAAACACAAATTTCCGCCGATGTCAACTCGTTATTAGGGAAAAAGACATTTTTTCTGGAAGGACAACACGTTACCAGAGAAAAACACAAATTTGAACTCGTTAATAAGAAGAAAACATGAATTCGAACTCGTTACCAAAGAAAAAACACAAATTTCTACTCGTTATAAAGGGAAAACACAAATTTCCGGTGATGTCAACTCGTTATTAGGGAAAAAGACATTTTTTTCTGGAAGGACAACTCGTTACCCAAGAAAAACACAAATTTGAACTCGTTAATAAGAAGAAAACATGAATTCGAACTCGTTACCAAAGAAAAAACACAAATTTCTACTCGTTATAAAGGGAAAACACAAATTTCCGCCGATGTCAACTCGTTATTAGGGAAAAAGACATTTTTTCTGGAAGGACAACTCGTTACCAGAGAAAAACACAAATTTGAACTCGTTAATAAGAAGAAAACATGAATTCGAACTCGTTACCAAAGAAAAAACACAAATTTCTACTCGTTATAAAGGGAAAACACAAATTTCCGGCGATGTCAACTCGTTATTAGGGAAAAAGACATTTTTTCTGGAAGGACAACTCGTTACCCTAGAAAAACACAAATTTGAACTCGTTAATAAGAAGAAAACATGAATTCGAACTCGTTACCAAAGAAAAAACACAAATTTCTACTCGTTATAAAGGGAAAACACAAATTTCCACCGATGTCAACTCGTTATTAGGGAAAAAGACATTTTTTCTGGAAGGACAACTCGTTACCAGAGAAAAACACAAATTTGAACTCGTTAATAAGAAGAAAACATGAATTCAAACTCGTTACCAAAGAAAAAACACAAATTTCTACTCGTTATAAAGGGAAAACACAAATTTCCGGCGATGTCAACTCGTTATTAGGGAAAAAGACATTTTTTTCTAGAAGGACAACTCGTTACCAGAGAAAAACACAAATTTGAACTCGTTAATAAGAAGAAAACATGAATTTGAACTCGTTACCAAAGAAAAAACACAAATTTTTACTCGTTATAAAGAGAAAACACAAATTTCCGGCGATGTCAACTCGTTATTAGGGAAAAAAACATTTTATCTGCAAGGACAACTTGTTACCAGAGAAAAACACAAATTTGAACTCGTTAATAAGAAGAAAACATGAATTCGAACTCGTTACCAAAGAAAAAACACAAATTTTTACTCGTTATAAAGAGAAAACACAAATTTCTGGCGATGTCAACTCGTTATTAAGGAAAAGACATTTTATTTGCAAGGACAACTCGTTACCAGATAAAAACACAAATTTGAACTCGTTAATAAGAAGAAAACATGAATTTGAACTTGTTACCAAAGAAAAAACACAAATTTCTACTCGTTATAAAGGGAAAACACAAATTTCCGGTGATGTCAACTCGTTATTAGGGAAAAAGACATTTTTTCTGGAAGGACAACTCGTTACCGAGAGAAAAACACAAATTTGAACTCGTTAATAAGAAGAAAACATGAATTCGAACTCGTTACCAAAGAAAAAACACAAATTTCTACTCGTTATAAAGGGAAAACACAAATTTCCGGCGATGTCAACTCGTTATCAGGGAAAAAACATTTTTTCTACAAGGACAACTAGTTACAAGAGAAAAACACAAATTTGAACTCGTTAATAAGAAGAAAACATGAATTCGAACTCGTTACCAAAGAAAAAACACAAATTTCTACTCGTTATAAAGGGAAAACACAAATTTCCGCCGATGTCGGCTCGTTATTAGGGAAAAAGACATTTTTTCTGGAAGGACAACACGTTACCGAGAGAAAAACACAAATTTGAACTCGTTAATAAGAAGAAAACATGAATTCGAACTCGTTACCAAAGAAAAAACACAAATTTCTACTCGTTATAAAGGGAAAACACAAATTTCCGGCGATGTCAACACGTTATTAGGGAAAAAGACATTTTTTTTTCGGAAGGACAACTCGTTACCAGAGAAAAACACAAATTTGAACTCGTTAATAAGAAGAAAACATGAATTCGAACTCGTTACCAAAGAAAAAACACAAATTTCTACTCGTTATAAAGGGAAAACACAAATTTCCGGCGATGTCAACTCGTTATTAGGGAAAAAGACATTTTTTCTCGGAAGGACAACTCGTTACCAGAGAAAAACACAAATTTGAACTCGTTAATAAGAAGAAAACATGAATTCGAACTCGTTACCAAAGAAAAAACACAAATTTCTACTCGTTATAAAGGGAAAACACAAATTTCCGGCGATGTCAACTCGTTATTCGGGAAGAAGACATTTTTTCTGGAAGGACTACTCATTACCAGTGAAAAACAAAAATTTGATCTCGTTAATAAGAAGAAAACATGAATTCGAACTCGTTACCAAAGAAAAAACACAAATTTCTACTCGTTATAAAGGGAAAACACAAATTTCCGGCGATGTCAACTCGTTATTCGGGAAAAAGACAAATTTTTTTTCCGGAAGGACTTCTCGTTACGAGTGAAAAACACAAATTTGAACTCGTTAATAAGAAGAAAACATGAATTCGAACTCGTTACCAAAGAAAAAACACAAATTTCTACTCGTTATAAAGGGAAAACACAAATTTCCGGCGATGTCAACTCGTTATTAGGGAAAAAGACATTTTTTTATGGAAGGACAACTCGTTACCAGAGAAAAACACAAATTTGAACTCGTTAATAAGAAGAAAACATGAATTCGAACTCGTTACCAAAGAAAAAACACAAATTTCTACTCGTTATAAAGGGAAAACACAAATTTCCGGCGATGTCAACTCGTTATTCGGGAAAAAGACATTTTTTCTGGAAGGACTACTCGTTACCCGTGAAAAACACAAATTTGAACTCGTTAATAAGAAGAAAACATGAATTCGAACTCGTTACCAAAGAAAAAACACAAATTTCTACTCGTTATAAAGGAAAACACAAATTTCCGGCGATGTCAACTCGTTATTATGGAAAAAGACATTTTTTTTTCTGGAAGGACAACTCGTTACCAGAGAAAAACACAAATTTGAACTCGTTAATAAGAAGAAAACATGAATTCGAACTCGTTACCAAAGAAAAAACACAAATTTTTACTCGTTATAAAGAGAAAACACAAATTTCCGGCGATGTCAACTCGTTATTAGGGAAAAAACATTTTATTTGCAAGGACAACTCGTTACCAGAGAAAAACACAAATTTGAACTCGTTAATAAGAAGAAAACATGAATTCGAACTCGTTACCAAAGAAAAAACACAAATTTCTACTCGTTATAAAGGGAAAACACAAATTTCCGGCGATGTCAACTCGTTATCAGGGAAAAAACATTTTTTCTAAAAGGACAACTCGTTACAAGAGAAAAACACAAATTTGAACTCGTTAATAAGAAGAAAACATGAATTCGAACTCGTTAACAAAGAAAAAACACAAATTTCTACTCGTTATAAAGGGAAAACACAAATTTCCGCCGATGTCAACTCGTTATTAGGGAAAAAGACATTTTTTTCGGAAGGACAACACGTTACCGAGAGAAAAACACAAATTTGAACTCGTTAATAAGAAGAAAACATGAATTCGAACTCGTTACCAAAGAAAAAACACAAATTTCTACTCGTTATAAAGGGAAAACACAAATTTCCGGTGATGTCAACTCGTTATTAGGGAAAAAGACATTTTTTCCGGAAGGACAACTCGTTACCGAGAGAAAAATACAAATTTGAACTCTTAATAAGAAGAAAACATGAATTCGAACTCGTTACCAAAGCAAAAACACAAATTTCTACTCGTTATAAAGGGAAAACACAAATTTCCCTCGATGTCAACTCGTTATTCGGGAAAAAGACATTTTTTCCGGAAGGACAACTCGTTACCGAGTGAAAAACACAAATTTGAACTCGTTAATAAGAAGAAAACATGAATTCGAACTCGTTACCAAAGAAAAAACACAAATTTCTACTCGTTATAAAGGGAAAACACAAATTTCCGGCGATGTCAACTCGTTATTAGGGAAAAAGACATTTTTTTCGGAAGGACAACTCGTTACCGAGAGAAAAACACAAATTTGAACTCGTTAATAAGAAGAAAACATGAATTCGAACTCGTTACCAAAGAAAAAACACAAATTTTTACTCGTTATAATAGAGAAAACACAAATTTCCGGCGATGTCAACTCGTTATTACGGAAAAAATTCATTTAATCTACAAGGACAACTCGTTACCGAGAGAAAAACACAAATTTGAACTCGTTAAAAGAAGAAAACATGAATTCGAACTCGTTATAAAGAAAAAAACAAACAGGGAAAACACAAATTTCCGGCGATGTGAACTCGTTATTAAGGAAAAAGACATTTTTTCCGGAAGGACAACTCGTTACCGAGAGAAAAACACAAATTTGAACTCGTTAATAAGAAGAAAACATGAATTCGAACTCGTTACCAAAGAAAAAACACAAATTTCTACTCGTTATAAAGGGAAAACACAAATTTCCGGCGATGTCAACTCGTTATTCGGGAAAAAGACATTTTGTCCGGAAGGACAACTCGTTACCGAGAGAAAAACACAAATTTGAACTCGTTAATAAGAAGAAAACATGAATTCGAACTCGTTACCAAAGCAAAAACACAAATTTCTACTCGTTATAAAGGGAAAACACAAATTTCCGGCGATGTCAACTCGTTATTAGGGAAAAAGACATTTTTTTTTACGGAAGGACAACTCGTTACCATAGAAAAACACAAATTTGAACTCGTTAATAAGAAGAAAACATGAATTCGAACTCGTTACCAAAGAAAAAACACAAATTTTTACTCGTTATAAAGGAAAACACAAATTTCCGGCGATGTCAACTCGTTATTAGGGAAAAAAACATTTTTTCCGCAAGGACAACTCGTTACCAGAGAAAAACACAAATTTGAACTCGTTAATAAGAAGAAAACATGAATTCGAACTCGTTACCAAAGAAAAAACACAAATTTCTACTCGTTATAAAGGGAAAACACAAATTTCCGGCGATGTCAACTCGTTATTAGGGAAAAAGACATTTTTTCTACGGAAGGACAACTCGTTACCGGAGAAAAACACAAATTTGAACTCGTTAAATAGAAGAAAACATGAATTCGAACTCGTTATAAAGGGAAAACACAAATTTCCGGCGATGTGAACTCGTTATTAAGGAAAAAGACATTTTTTCTGGAAGGACAACTCGTTACCAGAGAAAAACACAAATTTGAACTCGTTAATAAGAAGAAAACATGAATTCGAACTCGTTACCAAAGAAAAAACACAAATTTCTACTCGTTATAAAGGGAAAACACAAATTTACGGCGATGTCAACTCGTTATTCGGGAAGAAGACATTTTTTCTGGAAGGACTACTCGTTACCAGTGAAAAACACAAATTTGAACTCGTTAATAAGAAGAAAACATGAATTCGAACTCGTTACCAAAGAAAAAACACAAATTTCTACTCGTTATAAAGGGAAAACACAAATTTCCGGCGATGTCAACACGTTATTAGGGAAAAAGACATTTTTTTTTTCTGGAAGGACAACTCGTTACCATAGAAAAACACAAATTTGAACTCGTTAATAAGAAGAAAACATGAATTCGAACTCGTTACCAAAGAAAAAACACAAATTTTTACTCGTTATAAAGAGAAAACACAAATTTCCGGCGATGTCAACTCGTTATTAGGGAAAAAAAACATTTTATCTGCATGGACAACTCGTTACCAGAGAAAAACACAAATTTGAACTCGTTAAATAGAAGAAAACATGAATTCGAACTCGTTACCAAAGAAAAAACACAAATTTCTACTCGTTATAAAGGGAAAACACAAATTTCCGGCGATGTCAACTCGTTATTAGGGAAAAAGACATTTTTTTTTACGGAAGGACAACTCGTTACCGAGAGAAAAACACAAATTTGAACTCGTTAATAAGAAGAAAACATGAATTCGAACTCGTTACCATAGAAAAAACACAAATTTTTACTCGTTATAAAGTGAAAACACAAATTTCCGGCGATGTCAACTCGTTATTAAGGAAAAAGACATTTTATTTGCAAGGACAACTCGTTACCAGAGAAAAACACAAATTTGAACTCGTTAATAAGAAGAAAACATGAATTTGAACTCGTTACCAAAGAAAAAACACAAATTTCTACTCGTTATAAAGGGAAAACACAAATTTCCGGTGATGTCAACTCGTTATTAGGGAAAAAGACATTTTTTCTGGAAGGACAACTCGTTACCAGAGAAAAACACAAATTTGAACTCGTTAATAAGAAGAAAACATGAATTCGAACTCGTTACCAAAGAAAAAACACAAATTTCTACTCGTTATAAAGGGAAAACAAAATTTCCGGCGATGTCAACTCGTTATTCGGGAAAAAGACATTTTTTCTGGAAGGACTGTTGGTCCCTTGAAAAGGCTTTGGTTAAGTTTAGAGGGGGGGGGTGAATAAACTTAACACTTAAAACTTTTGGAGTTAACAAATTCGCAACTTCGAGCCTCCGTTGATACTTCGCATAGTCCGTCGATACCTCGCAGCTCCGTCGATAAACGTAGTCTACTGACAGTTGAGTTTGTTGAATTTGTGCAGCGGAATTATATCAAAATTGAGCCTTAATACTTGTTGTTAAATATGATACTAAGTATTAGATACTCAGTAGTGCAAGTGTGTGATTTCAGTTACTAGATTCATTAGGTTGATGTGTAAAATAAACTAAGTGCAGAATGTAAATGCTGAAAGTAAGTAGGCAGATTTTATAGTGGTGTAATCCTGTCAGTCCACTCTTCTCCTGTGATGTTGGAGGAAATTCACTAGAGATCTTTGATGTAGCTGTTACAAAGATTCCTAAGTTGCTTGTCCTTCACTAATAACTATGGCTTCACAAACTGAAAACTGGGAACAGGTAGGATTGATGCTCCTGAGTCTTCCACTGGTCCTTGAAGGGTAGGATTGCCTCTTCACCAGCTCCACCACAAACAACAGTCTTTCACACAACTGTGCTTCACTGTCTTCAGCAGGTTCTTTATAAAATAAAGATTGAATCAAATAAATGATTCAGTTGAAGCAGCTTGATTAGGATGATATAATCAGCAGCTTGCAGGCTTCAAGTGTGTATGCTTGATGTAGCTTGAATGCGTAATACACTTGAAGAATTTCTCTCGGATCGTAGCTTTAAGTTCAAGTAAGTTCAAACAGGTGTTTTTTAGCTCGTAATATCTCTTCAAAGTCTATTAGTTTTCATCATCTTGTTTCTGAGTTGAAAGTCCTCTATTTATAGGCAAGAATGCATGTGACTTGTATTTGAAATTCAAATGTAACCGTTCCTTGTTTTTGTCCCATCCGATTTGCATTCTCGTCACTATTCATAGGATCGACACCGTCGAATTCCTTTTTGACAAGGTACCGTCCACCCTTTGACTTATATCCAATGTATAAAAATATGAGTCATCCCAACGTTCTTTTAATCTCGCCTTTGATTTCTTTGATAAGTCGAGGTAGTTGGCTGTCCTTATCCATGTAATCTTCCAATATAATCTTGAATTAACCGAGGTATATTATCGCGGGTTCATCGTCCGTCGAGATACCTATCGTCCGTTGAACCGCAACTTGCCGTGTATAAAATACAATGCGGTGACTTCTTTTATCTAACTTTTATTTGTGAAGTTAGATTACACCTTTTTAATTATAACCAAGTTCCAAACATCATCCAACTTGTGGAACTTAGACCTTCAACACAAGGTATATGTAATCGTTTAGGTCATCACAGACTTGCCTAAATTCTGATTCCATATCCTTGACTTAAATTACTAAGTTTGATCCCTTAGCCTTCTGAAACGAGTTTGAACCCTCACGGCCTTCACCAGGTTCCAGACTAGTCTACTGACCTATCTACCCTACTGATATGAATCAGTCTGCTGATATAAATCAGCAGCCCTTTACAGTGCTTGTTTGATCAAACCTATTCATAAATCAAACTCTAATAAACCTATACATTTGATCTAGACATCTTTTTGCCTTTGCACTATAACACCTAGTCCGGCACTCATCATCAAAACATAGAAATAAGTCCAACAATTTCCCCCTTTTTGGTGAAGATGCCACTACCCTCACCTAACAGCAAAGCAAAAAGATAAAAACAAAAATAGAACAAATATAGTCATCTTTCATTATAAACATTTGTTCAAAGGTATTACAGTCTAGAATCAGCAAAAACATAATGCAGTTAAAGTATGCTGATCTACTGTCTTCTTTCTCTTTCTTGTCTGGCCTTCTCCACTTGTTCTTGATAGGCCCTGATTTCTTCTATCATATCCCTCATCCATTCATTTTCAATCAGTGTAAAATCAATGTAGGGATTGACCTCTTTCCACCATTTCCATGCTTCAGGCAGGAGAAGATTAATTTGATTCACTCTGAATCCAAACTTCATGTAAAGTTCCTTGAATTCATCAAGTGAGTCCTTTGCTTTTGTGATAGGCAAAGTCCTATCACCTCTGCCACTTCTTCCACCTCTTCCACCTCTTCCACCTCGTAAGTTGCCCTTAAGGCTTTGACTCTTGCTTCCCAAAATTTCAATCCCAAGAAAGAGTTTAGACCTTCATGATATCCCTTGTCATGATAAGGTTTCCTTCGTTATAGTATTCTTTCTTGTATTGTCCGAGGAGATCATCGCAAGTTGAACTCGCAGTGTGCAAAGTTGTCCGTAAGCATTAGTCTCATCCTCCCATCTTTTCTTTGCAAAGAGTCTTGCAGCCTCTTTGCCGCTTCGTCGTTTGGCCCTCTTCCACCTTAGTGACATCATCAACAAACCGGGACATTAGGCCATGAACACTCTCCTGTGAGATAACCAGATTATTCAGTTGCCCTTCCATAATTTCAGTTCTTGTGTCAACCTGCAGTAATCCCGGATTGCAAAGTTTCTTCCAAGTAGATTGATCCTCTCGTAACTTTAGGATCCAATCCAAAGCAGTTGAGATGTTCCAAAGCCTCAAGAAGCTTAGATGTTTCAAACAAGCTTGTCAAGTTTCGATGAATGGATATAAGTTGGTCTTTCAGAAACTTCACTTTTGCAGTATTTCCAACCTTGATTCCCCTCACATCTAGTATCAGATCATTAAGCATTTTGGGTAGATGTGAAGTTTGAAGCAACTGTACCAGTAGATTGTCTGTTTTCATTCACCAATTTCATCAGTTCTTCAAATCTCTCTTCCTGTCTATCCAGTTGAGTTATTAACTGTTGCATATCATGCCTCACAGTCCTTAACTCATTCAAAACTGCTGCTCGTATCTCACCAGTCATTCTTCCACCAGTAGCCTCATTAGCAGGCTCCTCAACATTGTATTGTGGCCTCTGATTGCTCACAACCAATGCCCAACTCCTATCCAATCCAGCAGGATTAGGTCCTTGATATTCTTCCAAGATAGGATCAAGGGCGGTTCTTCAAAAATAGGAACAAATGCCCGTGGGGGATCAACATCAACATTTTCTTCTTCAGGCATTTGGAAATCCTCATCACTAAAGTCATAGTCCAGCAGCTGCTCATCCATATTAACAGCAGTCTGCTGACCATCTTTCCCTTCAATGGTCTTTTCTCCAGTAGGCTCCACTACAGCAGCCTCTTCAGCAACAGGGGTATCCTCCATACCCAAAACTGGTTCCAACCTTTGTCCAGGTGCTGTTTGAGACTCAAGCAGCACTCGTAACCTCTGTTCCAACCTCGTGTCCGTGTGCCGTTTGTAACTCAAAGAACCCGTACCTCCTCTTCAAACTCTTTGTGGATTGAATATAGCCTCATTATCCACTTGAAATCCTTCAGCATGACCAATTTTGTTCAGGATAATGGCGGTTTTGGTAAGAATGCCCTCAAAGTCAAATCCATCTTGATATTCAATAGATTCTTCTGAGCCGGCACTAGGTTCACTATAATCGTAACCTTCTCTCCATCCAAATCCTCACTCGTTCAAAGCTTCGCATGTGCAAAAGTAGGCTCAACAACATGGAATGTAACAGATTCATCGCCTAGCCTACCAAAGACTTAGATTAACTCCTTCATTGATCAATGCCTCCAGATCATCCATGGTGAGATCCTGTAGATCCTCATCCATCTCTCCAGTCTGCTGGCCCTCAGCAGACTTACCAGTCTCAGTGGGTTCAGCTTCCATGCCATCAATGGCTCTTTGACCAGCAGCTTCACTTGTTATTTCTTTAGCCACTCCACTGGTCTCCCCAGGAAACATGGGGGAATCATCATCAGAGTCTGATGAATCACTGTCTGGTGTGTACTTTGGATCTCTGAACATGATTCCTCCACTTTTCTTTCCTTCATCCAAAAGATCCATCAGCCTGGATTGCAGCAAGCTAGTGTCTAACAAATCCAACAACAGTTGTCCACACCCAAATTGCTCAAATGCCCATTCTTCAAATCCACTCATCGGATCAAAGAACTGGTTTTCGTTTCTTGTAGAATCCAAACTTCCATTGAAAATAGTTTTGCACCTTTTTGAAGTTAGGATCTACTTTGTCCTTCTTGGATGCCTTCTCATATGGCATAGATGGCTTTCTAGTGGCAGGTTCAGTAGCTTGCTGACCTCCAAAAGCTCCCACAAGTAATTCATTGTTTCTTCAACGGATGCTTCAAAGTCGGTAGGTTGCCGAGGTGGTATATTTGTACCTACTACTTCCATCCGTACAATACTTGGTTCCCCCGACTTACATGCTCATCGCCAGGTTAGCGACAGATCGCTCTTCCCCCGAGTTCTTGCAACAATTGCGGTGGTCTTCAACCAATTCTTCAACTACCACAAGCAGTTCGGGTTCGGTGGTTTGCTTTGTGGGTCTTCGCAGATACTATAGCAGGCTCGTGGTCGCAGGATCGTCGTATATCTCCAACAGATTGCTCAACAACAACATCCGTGCGGCTTCGTAGACTTAACAACCTCTTCAGGCGAGGAGTCAGTAATTTCCACTGGCTTGATGATAGTCAAGGGCTCAGCCTCAATAGCCTCTTCTTCCTCTTATACTGATGCTTCTTCTTAGACTCTTTGTGCCTCCAAGTTTTTCAATTATTTCCCCTTTCCATGTTTCTTTTTGTGGATAATTTCTTTTCTTCTCTTGGAAAGTGGTTCATCATCTTCAGTTCTAGTAGACTTCCTCTTTCTACTAGCTTCCTTCTGTTGTTCCCTCAGAATCTCAACAATAATTCTTCTTGCAGCAACAGCAGGGTCAGTACCTTCAGATTCAGCTGGACCCTCAGCAGACTCAACAGTCTGTGTTGTTTGCTTCTTTGTCTTCTTAGGCTTTAAGATCTCAGTGATCTTCCTTGTATCTGCAGCCTTTCTTTTCTCACTGGTCTTCTTTGGTGCAGGAGATTTAGCAGATTTCTTCTTAGTTTGCTGGACCTGCTCACCACCAGCATCACCATCATCTCCATTACTGTCATCATCATCAGCAGGGTCAACAACATCTTCATCATCATCTAGACCAGGAATAGCATAATCAATTTCCTTCTTGTATCTAGATCGATTAATCTTTCTCGGTTCAAGATCGGGAACCTCCAAGTGATTCAAATAGGTTCGAACCATTAATCCTAAGGGCAAGGCCTTGGATTTCCTTTTTCCCTCTTTTTCTTCCTTGGCTACCTTCTTCATGTAATGGATGAAGTAACCGTTTTATCAAATCTCATGCTCCTGCAAATAATCATCATCAACTCTATCTTGGGTCCTGATAGAGTGTCCATACTGCCAACCAGTCCAAGTATGTTCTTTGCAATGAGCTTGCTCAGCAGACTGTACTCATTTCCAATATGTCTGCAATTGATGCCTGGAGTGGATTTGGTGGCTGTATTTGTTTTGATTTGATCAACAAAATCCATCTTGGATAGTCCCATTGCTTCAGGATTTACTGGTCCATCCACTACTTCCTCAAATCCAAACACTTCCCTCAGTAGACTAGGGGAAATTTCTATCTCCTCGCATTCAAAGCTTGTCTTGAATGCTTCGGTCCCTTCTTCCACAACCATGTTCTTCCGTAAATCAATAACATTTGTGTATGATATTGTTTCCAATCCGATATTGAGTTTGTTTTCCAAGCCCGCAAACCTCCTTATTCTTCGACCAGTGTTGATGGCCAATTCTGTTTTGTTTGCATCAACAACAAAGCCTCTAACACTTTGGCTTGATTCAATCTGGACATCAATCTTTTCCGCCATTGTTATGAGAAAAATGAGATGAAGAAGATGGATTATAAATCTGTGTTCACACAGTGTAAATACAGAGATATAGCAGATTTTGTAAGTAGAGAAAATCTGCTGAGTGTAGGTCTGTATATATGGACAGACGGTAGTTGCAACTGTCAGTTGCACGTACATTGATGTTAACCACGATTAATCTGAGTAAATGTTGTCTTGACACGTGGCCCATAACTCCTCCATAACGTTTGTAACCGTTGGATCGTGGTAACTATGGTAATAAAGGGTAGGATAAATATCCCGCCAAACTGCTTTTTGACTTTAGTAAGGTTTGACTGTGTAACGTTCCATTCAAACAGGTTGTCCTCGCAGGGTTGGCTCGGCAGTCCTCGATAAAGGTGCTTCGGCGAAACCGCCGATAAAGTGACTCTCGTCGATCCTTGATTTCTTCTTGTTTTGTTCAATTGATAATACAAGATGAAGTTTAATACCAATGACCGATCCGTCAAGTGAGCTCACCCAACATGACAAAGACCAATCCCCTTGGCAACCTCATTTGCTCAATTGTCCAAACATAAATACATGGAATTGTTGATACCAATGACTAATCTGCTAAGTGAGCTCACCCAACATAGCAAAGACTAATCCCCTTCGTGAATTCCAGTACATTGCTGATTATCAGTCAACTTTTATAATTCCAAGTTCAGTCCTTAATATGGCAAATCTTTCACTATCAAGTGGTTTAGTGAAAATATCAACAAGTTGATTTTCAGTAGGGATATATAGAACCACCACATCTTTCTTTTCAACATGATCTATTTTAAAATGATGTCTCACATCAATGTGCTTGGTTCTTGAGTGCAAAACAGGATTTTCTGTGATTGCAATTGCACTTGTGTTGTCACACATGATTGGAATTTCCTTTTCTTCAATTCCATAATCCTTTAATTGTTGTCTTAGCCATAGTACTTGTGCACAACAACTTCAAATAGCCTATATACACTACAAGAAAAAAATGTGGTATTAATGACGAAATTTAATTAGAGGAGTCAAATTCTCTCACTACAAGCAAATAATTTAGACTTTTGGTGAGGGTAAAAAATACATATAGCTAAAAGTGTTGTTTTTAGTTATAAACAACCAAATCCTCTCACTATTTGTATCTTATCCCGTCGTTTATGCGAACCTTAGAATATCCTCTCACTAAATAACATCTTTTTCACATATATATATATATATATATATATATATATATATATATATGCAATTTTCTCGTGTAATGAAAACTTTTTTTTTACATTTTTATACCTAATGAGAACCCCTCGATTAAAGACAAGAACATAAACATCCGATCTCAAAACCACTTCCCGTCGCAACATCGTAAGCTGTGCCTCGTCATCCACCATGGAACCTCCGACAAAATCTTCCGTCGTTGCCACATATCATTGTTCGCCGATTTCCTTATTTCTCTTCAATGTCTCACAATTTTTCATTTCCATTCTCTTTACTTCCTCTCGAACCGATTTTTGTTATTTCAATTTGGGTGCGATTTTTAGGGTTCGGGAGCAGGATTTTGTGTTTGAGTCGCAACCACAAATCTAGGTGCAATATAATCAAATCAAACCTTATATTAAGAGCTTTTTACCGATTCAGATAACCATCTCGGTGAGGTAAAAATCTGTGTGTAAGATTTTCATCTTTCGCTTAAGATGCAATAGTAATGTTTTGATTTTTATGATGAAATTTTCCATTTTCTGCATATGATGTTCTGATAGGATTCGTAGTAAATGACTTAACGGTGTTATCGGTCGTGGTAGTTGTGTGAATGGCCTTTAGCCATAGCCGAAGTATTTCCTTTAATTGATTTATTTAGTGTATCTCATAAGCCCCGTTGATTACAATCGTTATTTTGCACTAATTTATGTGGGAATGAACTCATAAGGTAACAAACATCGTGGTGTAGATGAGCGTCGAACGTGAATAGCCAAATACAAGTTAATGTAATTGTGTTGGTTTCCTTGTGAAAATATAGGACTATATTCAAGACTTTTTAGATCAATTCAATGGTATCGTAGGCACTTTAGTTTTGTGATGGTTCGGATCATCATTTCATATTTGTGATACCAATCAAACAGTTTTTAGAATATAGGTAAAATTTATCATACAAGGATATAATGGTAAAACAAGTTTTTATTATGTATTAGTACTACATGTGTCCGAGCCTCGCAACACGTGACACGTTTCATGTCATTCTGGTTCCTCTGTTTTGGGTACACATTCAGTTCACCATTAGTGTTACATATATATAGGAGTGTGGTGGTCTTAGTTTATGCAAGTTTATTGTTTCTAATTCATCCTTTTACTTTTTACTGGTGTTCTGCACTTCTGCTCTTGGGTTTTGGCTTTTCTTACCGGGCGTTATATTGAACAGAGATTGTTGATTATAGTGTTGTTATGATATAGAAATCGTATAATCCTATTTTGGCTGATGTAATAGTGCAAGATCATTGAAAATACATCAAAATAGAACTTGAGATATGAAGAACCCGCTAAATTGTTCATTTTGCATCGCCTTTGCAATAATTTTAAGGGTCGGCCTTAGTAGCTCTAAACCGACAACTTGTTCTAATGTGTTCATGACATGAGCATTGTATGAGGTTTTATCAATTTTGCCGAGTAAATGTACGATTTGTGTGCATCCGTCTTACTACTTGTGTCAATATGTCTATTACCTAATATGATTAAGAAAAAGGAGATGAGTTAAGTGTTGCGCATGTTTCCGTCGCTCCGTTTAAAAGACTTTCTTGGGTATGTTTGTTGTAGTTTGATATAGCTTAGACATGTCTACCTTGTCTAAACTAAACCTCGCTAACTTGTGCAATCTTCTCACCGAGTGTATTAAGTCATGTCTTAGTTGCTTTCTCGCTCCGTTCGTACAACTTGATATGGCATTTGTATCATCGTTAAGCATAGGTAAAGTATGTTCTTGTGCATCCGATATGCATGCTGCTAGCTTATTAAATGTCATGTTTTGCAGCCCCTCAAGATAATTTAAGTAATCTTATTTGTACCTTGTTGAATACCTTAATTTGTGCTTTCATATTCTCTAGTTTGCTGAGTTTAAGTACATGTTTTGTTGTGATCAAGTAATAGAAGTTGATGGAATGTTTTCTTAAGTGACATGCTGCTATAGGAGCACACAAGTCCGGTCTCAATCGTATTCATGTCTCTCGTTGGAGTCTTGTTTGGATCAAGACCTAAATTTGTTTTGAGTCTTGGTCTCGCCTTGTTCTAATCTACCCGTTGTGTTGTGTTTACCTAAGGCAAAATCAAGCCGAGGAGTCCGTTAATATGTATACGAGTGTGAATACTTAGGGATTCATAGTAAGTGAGCACATCATGTTAGTAAGCTTATGAAATAGTTCTCTATTTGTCCGAAGTTATGCGCTTTATTCTTGTTTGTTGAATCTACTTGATTATTGAGTATTTATATCCCGTTGAATAACTTATTTTTTAAGTCGAATCTGAGCTGCTTGACATTCTCTAACTTTTTCATTTTTGCTCAACTACAGATGACTTTTATAGCAAATTGAACCATCCATACATTGTGGAATACAAAGATGCTTGGGTAGAAAAAGGTAATTAAGCTTTTGTTTATTTTATGTTACGGGATAGGTGTTTTTTTTTCCTTTTTTCTTTTCATGTTGGATAATGATTTTACACGAGTATGTGAATCCATACAAACTCTTTAAATGCATTTGTGCAGGAGAATATTGTTTGCATTGTCACCAACTACTGTGAAGATGAAGGCATGTAAGTGGCCTTTTTTAGAAGCAGGCGTGTTACGTTTGATGTTGTTACCCAGTCTCTTTCTTTTATACCAAAGCAACATAACATTATATTGAATATGTCTTTGGGTAATGTTGCTTTGACTATATGTTAATATGATTGTTTATGTTCTTTGAGCTTTCCTGATGGCCCGGAGATTTTTCTTTTTTCAACTTTTCTTCTTTTTTTTGTTTCTGTTTTTATGGGGGATGCATAGTTGGCACTGATATTCTTTTTTTACCTCTGAAATATGCCTCCTTTATTGAAAACACTCTAGAATCTTCTACTTTATGATTTCGTATGACTATAAGCCTTGGAAAATTGTATATTAAGATTTTTTGCTATTCGGGTTTTCAAGGCTGAAGTTATAAGAAAGGCTAGAGGAACACTATTCTCAGAAGGGATAAATTATTCATTTTTTATTTATATTTTTTCCTGATGAGATTTATCAGAGGAGGTAATTGAATTGTCTTAGCTAATGGTTATTTACACTTCTTGATTCATTTTTCCTTCTTTTTCCGTAAACTATTCAAGTGGCTTACTCAACTTTTACTTGCTCTTGACTACTTGCATTCTAATCGTGTAATCCATCACGATCTTAAGGTGTTATACAATCGAAATTACATTCATCATTAGCTCTTAATTTTCATTATTGATATGAATCTCTTTTTGTTTACGTTATCTAACATGTTTGTCACAAAGGAGAATGACATTCGTATTGGTAAGGGAATCACACCACAAGCTTCATTTTTGAATCATGTTTTACCGTCCTTATGCCCGACCGCCTTGATTATCCATATTAGGCACATTTTTAAGAGTTTAGTCAAGTTTGTACAACCGGCTTTGGTTTTGTCCGTGTTGAGTCATGTCGTTTGTGATCGATCCAGACCTCCGTGTGTGCTCAAGCCGTGGTCCGATCTTTTTTGTAATAAGTTGTACAACTTGAACAAGATCAATTTGGTTTTTATAGGGTGGTCCGTTGATTGTCAAGTCTTTCTTGAAATGTGCCTTGTACCCGAATCCGTGTTGTGAAGTTCTCGCTCGTCTTGTATGAGCAAACTGTTAGATTTGTCTATGCTTTATTAATATGTTATGATGCATCCATGTTTAAGGTGAAGTGTCGGTTTACATATCTATTATATAATCCGGTCTAGTTCCGTACTTTTTGTTTGTGAATCGTTAAAAGTTTTGGTTCAAGACATGTATGAGTTTAGGGCTCGATTTTCAAGTGTCATGTATGGTATAAGCTTGTCATGCTATATGGACATTTAGAATTTGATTTGTTGGTTGTTGACTCTCGTTTAGTTCTTGATTGTCTTGCTCGTAATCAAAGTTTTTTGTCCAAATTTTGTTGAGTGAGTCTCGCTTTGCATCCGTTGTAGGATGTGTTTATTAAGTATTTGATTTGCTCACATTTGTTCTTTCTTCTTTTTAATGTGCATTGAGTCTAGTTGCAATATTTGTGTGCATTTTTGTTTTATTCATGTTTTAGTCATGTCTACATTAGTTTTTGTCCTTCTTCATTGGTCTAGCATTGTTGTAGAGTGCATGTCTGCATTAGGTTCGTCATGTTTTGAGTCTCATTTCATCTGAGTTTGTGTCATTGTTTGTGCATTAGTGTTGTCTTTTGTGTTGGTTTTGGTTCGGTCTTCAATCTTAGTTCATGTTTGCTTTCTTGTCTTAAGATACTTAAGGTTGCATCTTCCAAGTCCTAAAGTAATCGCATTCTTTTGAGTCTTTCTTCCATCCATCCCGGTCCGGTTTTGTTGAGCAATCGGTTGCATCAGTCTATTCTAGCTTGAGTCTTAATTCTCGCTTTTTCTCTCGGTCTTGTGAATCACGTCTTGGTTTTGCATATGCTTTTATTTCATGATCAAGTTCTCGTTGTTGAAGTCCGAACATGTCCGTATGCTTGCTCTAGTCTTCCCGAGTCTTTCATGGACATGTTTGGACTTGTCCGGGACAAGTCCAGCTTTATGTTCGTACAAGCCATGACTATTCCAAGAGATGTCTAGCTTGGTGTATGAGCAATTTCAAGTCCGTGCCCACCGTCTTTAAACATTAGTTTTTCTTGTTGTCAATAGATCTCTTTAGTCTATGCTATTCCATTGTCCTTATGATATTGCAGTTGCTTCTAATAAACATTCCTTCTTTTATATGCTTCTTGCATGTGTGTTTGTTATTCTCTCTCGTTTCTCTCATGCGGTGTATTTACACTAATTCAAAGATCTTGTTGGTAGTGCTACTTGCATCTTAATTTATGCTTACTTGTTGTTATAAGGATCTCGGGCACTCATGTTTTTCTTGCAAGATAGTTGCTACTTGTTAAAATTAATATATTTGTATGACAAAGTTGATTATCCCCAACCGTCCGCCTAAAATACAATTTGTGGAGGTAGGTCACATTCACCGAACCACTCTATAATAGTAAAATTATGCGTTCACTATATTTTGCATCTCACGTTGCAGTTTGTAAATGCTTATTTTTTGAGTTCTTTGTGTTAGCTAATTTGTAATTATCATCTTGTTTCATTATATGGAACTGTGCTTTGAATTTAATTACATAAAAACTTTGAGCCTATTCCTTGCTTAAATGAATGTTTTCTTGCTTGTGCTTATTTGATAAGTTGAGTAAGACTCGTAATTTCGTTGTCTAGCTTGATTATTACGATACATGTTCGAATGGCATAACTCTATATACTTTTTGAGTATGTTTGTTTAAGCTATTCTATTTGCTTTGTCTCCGAGTTTTCAAATCGCACTTGTACTATTTGAGTTGAACATTCTAGTTTCGTAAGATTAATCTTTGCAATTCAGATATACTAATCATTTGATTTGATAGTCATTGTTGCATTATTTGAATCATTATATGAACTTGCACCTTGGAATTAGTGATATTTTAACATCGATGCCTAGACTATTATAATACGTGGTTCCGTAACCTATGTTAATGTGTAAGAGGACAAGAAAGACACTTAAATAGGGTTGCATATTGGTTCAATGCAAGGGAAAATTTAGTATGTATCCATAGAAGGTGATATTTCTACTAATAGTACAACCACAACCATAATGACAACCAATGACACAAACCAATTCTTACACCATTTATCATAGTGTATGATATATTGATCGATCTAGGTCCCACTACGATCAATAGTGTAAAAGTTTGATGTGTCATTTTGGTTGTTGTTTTGCATTACCCTTCTACTATGAATGAATCTGAGTAGAATGTGTGGTTTCTATTATGCTGAAGAAATGGAAGAGTTCATTGAATGTGTATCTTTACCGTGGTATTATCTTAGAATGTGTGCGCATCTCTGTTTTGCAGCCTAAAATGTACAATAAAATAGAGCAAGAGTGCATGAATTTTCACTAGATCTATTTTTCCCTTCGCGCTCCATTCGGTTTTGTGATGCTTCCGAGAAGATACATGAGTCTCATGTTAAAGACGGTGAAACTCAAAGAGGTGATTTTTTTATCATGAAATGCCTGACCATTAGATATATTGGAAGTATATCTCATTTTGGTTTCCTTGTATATATTGTTGTGAAAGAAAATCCTACACTGTCTATGAATGTTACTAGTTTGCTTAGTGTGAACATACTTTTGAAATTGAGTTAGTTTAACAAGTATATTTTATTGAGAAATATCTCTTCATGAATATTCTCTACATGGAGTCAACAAACATTGTGGCCCCAAAGATATAAACATACAAAGATGGGAATTCCTCTCATTAAAAGTCGATTTTCTTTAGTGGATCTTGATATTGGTTCAAATCATTAAGCATTGCGATTTTATTGCATAGTGTGGTGATAGTTTTTTGCATAGTGTGGTGATAGTTTTTTAAAAACTCATACCATCCATTTATTTGCAGTCGGTGTATATGAAAATGATGAAACTAACGGTGTGGACTCATGATGAGAAATTTGCAACTTTGACAAAGATGCTCCTCTTAGCAATAAGGAGTTTGAAGGTTAAAATTCTATTTATTGCCTTTTTGTGCAGCTTGTGATGTTGTATTTCTTTTTCTTGGACCTTTGGATGAACACAGTAAAGTAATTGTGAGGATGATTTATAGTTTTAGAGGTCACCCTTGAATGTATCATTTGTATGCTTTTGCAAACAAGTTATGTTACTAGTTATCAACGTGATTTTGTTGGGCTTGGTGAAGCATTGTTGTTTTTTTGCTTTGTCTCCTGATGGGTTCATGGTCATCTTCATGAATGACCCCGAAATGATTTGGCTAGGGGTAGATTTATATACAATGAGAGTAATCATTTAACGAAGGGAAATCCGGTCATTAAAAGTCATGAATTTCCTATCATTAAAGACTTAATGACGGGAAATTCACTCTCGTCGCCCTTCATTCGCTTCTCTATATAAAGGCCTATAATGAGAGTAACATTGCCCGTCGCATTGATTTTCTCTTTTAGTGACGGGTCTTTCACTCTCATTAAAAACACATTTTTAATGAGAGTAAAATACATGTCACTAAAAGATAAAATCAATACTGACGGGCAACGTTACTCTCATTATATGCCTTTATATAGAGAAGCAGCAATGAAGGGCGACGAGAGTAAATTTCCCGTCATTAAAAGTCTTTAATGACGGGAAAATGACTTTTAATGACTGGATTTCCCCTCATTAAAACTCGATTTTCTTGTAGTGATATTCAGCTTCAGCAGTGGAAGTTGATATTGAATTATGTTTCTTGCTAAACCAGGAGACCAGTCTACTTCCCATTAACTGACAAGTTCCTGTAGTGCTTTTTCTATCAATTTTGCATCCAGCATAATCAGAATCTGAGTAGGATATAAATATGAAGCTTCCATCCTTGGAATACCATATCCCTACTCCCAAAGTCTCCTTTAGGTACTTGAGAACTCTCTTGACCGCACCTAAATGACTTTCTTTAGGTTTAGATTGAAATCTTGCACAAACACCTACAACAAAGGATATATCGAAGTCGTGGCAAGAAGGTACATAGGATCGCCTATCATCCTTTTGTATAAAGTCTGATCAACATCTTTGCCTTCTTTATCTTCATCCAATCGATGTTTGTAATCATTGGAGTTGATATCTTAGTGGCGTTTTCCATACCAAACTTCTTCCAAGAACTCCTTGGTATATTTGGTTTGATGAATGAAGATTCCATCCTTCATCTGTTTAACTTGCAATCCCAAAAAGTAGTTCATCTCTCCCATCATACTCATTTGGAATTTACTTTTCATTAGATTTGCAAATTTTTCACAAAGTAAATCATTTTCAGAACCAAATATAATGTCATCCACATAAACCTGTACCAGAAGGGTGCTGTTCCCTTCACTAATTCTGAAAAGTGTCTTGTCAATGGTGCCTTTTGTAAAACCATTGTCCACCAGGAATTGAGATAAAGTCTCATACCATGCTCTTAGTGCTTGTTTCAATCCATAAAGTGCTTTGTTGAGTCTATACACTTTATCTTCTTGATCTTTAACTTCAAATCCAGGAGGTTGCTGTACATACACTTCCTCCTCTAGAATGCCATTCGAAGTGCACTTTTGACATCCATTTGATATACTTTGAAGTTCTTATATGCAAGCATGTGCCAAGAATAATCGATAGCTTCCAATCTTGCAACGGGTGCATAAGTTTCATCAAAATCTATTCCTTCGCTTGAGAATAGCCTTTTGCAACTAGTCCGGCCTTATTCCTCACAATGGTACCGATTCATCAAGTTTATTTCGTATACCCACTTAGTACCAATGATATTTGCATGACTTGGCCTTTCAACTAGTGTCCAAACTTGATTTCTTTCAAATTCATTCAATTCTTCTTGCATAGCTATTATCCAATCTGGATGTGAAATAGCTTCTTCAACAACTTTAGGTTCCATTTGAGATAGAAAACAAGTAAACATAGCTTCCAATTGTCTTCTAGTCCTTACACCTTGCTGTACATTCCCAATAACTTGTTCAGCAGGGTGATTCCTTAGCCATTGTGGATTCTGGTTAGTTTGGTTATCAGGAACCTCATCTTCAGTGGGGTCTGCTGTGGCTTCTTCAACAACAGGGGGTTCAGCAGATCCTTGAATAGCTTCAGTTGTTGCATCAGTAATGTCACCAACAGGGTGTTCAGCAGGGGCAGTATCGAAACTTTTAAGTCATTGAATCTTTCCAAAACTTCAACACAATCTGGATCAGTGACTTGTTGATTCTCAGCAGTTCACAATCTTCATCTTTCATACCAGTGAACTTAGGTTCATCAAACACAACATGGATTGTTTCTTCATGTTTCGTTGACCTCTTGTTCAAGCACTCGAATGCCTTGCGGACTGAAGAATATCCCAAGAAAATCCCTTCATCTGACTTTGGTTGGAATGTTTTCAGATGAACCTTGTGATTTAGGATAAAACACTTGCTTCCAAATGGATGGAAATATGATATGTTTGGTTTCCTTCCATTCCAAATCTCATAAGGTGTCTTCAAGAAGGCTTCTTGTTTCGATGTTCGTTTTGTGTATAGCATGATGTATTAACTGCTTCAGCCCAATATCTTTCAGGTAGCAAAGCTTCACATATCATTGTCCTTCCTGCTTCCTTTAAAGTCCTGTTTCTTCTTTCAGCAACCCCATTTTGCTGAGGTGTACCAGCAGCAGCAAGTTGATGCAGTACACCATTCTGTTCACAGTATTCTCTTATTACTTTGTTGAGAAATTCAGTACCCTGATCGATCTTATTTTTATTACTGTTAAACTTTTCTCATTTTGTAATCTCTTTAAAAGATTAGGCATGCTTTTGAGTGTTTCACTTTTCTTGTTCATAAATATCACCCAAGTGTACCTTGAATAATCATCCACAACCACTAAGGTGTATTTCTTTCAGTTACACTTGTTGGAGTTATTGGTCCAAAAAGATCCATATGCATAAGCTCCAACACTCTATTAGTTGACTGTTTAGTTTTTGACTTGAAGCTTGACTTTATCTGTTTACCCTGCTGACATGCATCACATATAGCATCCTTTTTGAATGTGATCTCAGGTAAACCAATCACCAGCTTCTTCTTCACCAACCGATTTATATCATCAAAGTTTAAGTGATTCAACTTCTTGTGCCATAACCAATTGAGTTCGGACTTGGTATGCACAATCGTGTGTTTTCGGAACTGCAGTAGACCAATCCACAACATACATGTTTTCTTGTCTTCTACCAAAGCAAGTACAACTTGATCACCTCTTTCACTAATGACAATACAATTGTTTTTGTCAAAAGTGACTTTGTATCCCATGTCACGAATTGTCCAAAGTTGCTCAAGCAAGTTGTAATCCGTCCTTCTACATATGCAACATTCTTGATTGTAAGTCCATTTCTTACAAGTGTGCCATATCCTCTTGTGTATCCAGTGTATTCTTGTTGCCAAAATTCACCCTTGGACCATCTTTTGCCACAAAGTTTGATAAACAGTGCTTATTTTTTGTCATATGTCTAGAACATCCACTGTCAAAGTACCAGACACCCTACAAAACAAGTTTAATGCATTTTAGGTACCCAAACCTGTTTGGGTCCATAGTAGTCAGTGGTAAACATGACTTTTGGTAAGTTTCCATAAGGTCTTCTCCTAAAAGTGTCATACTTTGGTTCATATATGTATTCCACACATCCATAAGTTCTTACAGTAGGTTGTGTAGGATTCACATATGTTTTCTGGCCTTTTGGTTTATAATGCTGTTTGAAGTGACTTTTGATGTTAGAAGCATTAGTATAACCATTTGCTTGTCGTTCGTTAGGAATGTACCCGTAATCTAGAGTCCGCCGAGGTCCCCGCCGAGGCCTTTTATAAGTCCTCCGCCGAGTCCTTTGCCGATTCCATTGCTTAGGTTTTACCCTAGCAGCATGATTATACTGGTTGTTTCTATCAGCAGGTGCAGGAATATTCCAATCATCATCAGTAGGGAACAGTCTACCTTTCCCCCTGAGATAAGTATCCCTTGAATGATTAACATTTTTAGATTTGGGATTCTTATCTTTGGAATATTTCTAACCTTTGCCTTTTTGAGGTCCAGCAGACTTGGTAGCAGGTCTGCTATCAGTAGGTCTAGAAGGTCCAGCAGTCCTATTTTTAGATTTTTTCTTTTTGTTAGGAGCTGTTGACTTCTTTGACTTCTGATTTTGCTTCCTTGAAGTATTCTCAGTAGGTTTTTGCCTCAAAGCAACCTTACTTGGAGTTGGATCTTGTGCTGGTACAAACTTAGGACCAATTTCGGTGCTAGGTTCAGTAACCTTACTGGATCCACTCTTTTTGGATTGTTGAGTTCCAAATCCAAGCCATGTCTTCCACTGGTCCTTGAAGGGTAGGATTGCCTCTTCACCAGCTCCACCACAAACAACAAGCCTTCTTTCACACAACCGTGCTTCACTGTCTTCGGCAGGTTCTTTATAAAATAAAGATTGAATCAAATAAATGATTCGGTTAAAGCGAGCCTTGATTAGGATGATATAATCAAGAAGATGCAAGCTTCAAGTGTGTATGCTTGATGTAGCTTGAATGCATAATACACTTGAAGAATTTCTCCGGATCGTAGCTTTAAGTTCAAGTAAGTTCAGCAGGGTGTTTTTCAGCTCAGTAATATCTCATCAAAGTCTATTCGTTTTCATCATCATGTTTCGAGTTGAAAGTCCTCTATTTATAGGCAAGAATGCATGTGACTTGTATCGAAATTCAAATGTAACCGTTCCTTGTTTTTGTCCCATCCGATTTGCATTCGTCACTATTCATAGGATCGACACCGTCGAATTCCTTTTTGACAAGCGAGGTACCGTCCACCCTTTGACTTATATCCAATGGATAAAAATATGAGTCATCCCTACGTTCTTTTAATCTCGGCCTTTGATTTCTTTGATAAGTCGAGGTAGTTGGTGTCCTTATCCATGTAATCTTCCAATATAATCTTGAATTAACCGAGGTATATTATCGCAGTTCATCGTCTGTCAGATACCTTCGAATCGCAACTTGCCGTGTATAAAATACAATGCGGTGACTTCTTTTATCTAACTTTTATTTGTGAAGTTAGATTACACCTTTTAATTATAACCAAGTTCCAAACATCATCCAACTTGTGGAACTTAGACCTTCAACACAAGGTATATGTAATCAGTTTAGGTCACCACAGACTTGCCTAAATTTTGATTCCATATCCTTGACTTAAATTACTAAGTTTGATCCCTTAGCCTTCTGTAACTGAGTTTGAACCCTCAGCCTTCAGCAGGTTCCAGACTAGTCTACTGACCTATCTACCCTACTGATATGAATCAGTCTGCTGATATAAATCAGCAGCCCTTTACAGTGCTTGTTTGATCAAACCTATTCATAAATCAAACTCTAATAAACCTATACATTTGATCTAGACATCTTTTTTCCTTTGCACTATAACAACTAGTCTGGCACTCATCATCAAAACATAGAAATAAGTCCAACAAGGACAACTCGTTACCAGTGAAAAACACAAATTTGAACTCGATAATAAGAAGAAAACATGAATTCGAACTCGTTACCAAAGAAAAAACACAAATTTCTACTCATTATAAAGGGAAAACACAAATTTCCGGCGATGTCAACTCATTATTAGGGAAAAAGACATTTTATTCTGGAAGGACAACTCGTTACCAGAGAAAAACACAAATTTGTACTCGTTAATAAAAAGAAAACATGAATTCAAACTCGTTACCAAAGAAAAAACATAAATTTCTACTCGTTGTAAAGGGAAAACACAAATTTCCGGTGATGTCAACTAGTTATTAGGGAAAAAGACATTTTTTCTAGAAGGACAACTCATTACCAGAGAAAAATACAAATTTGAACTCGTTAATAAGAAGAAAACATGAATTCGAACTCGTTACCAAAGAAAAAACACTAATTTCTACTTGTTATAAAGGGAAAACGCAAATTTCCCTCGATGTCAACTCGTTATTCGGGAAAAAGACATTTTTTCTGGAAGGACAACTCGTTACCAGTGAAAAACACAAATTTGAACTTGTTAATAAGAAGAAAACATGAATTCGAACTCGTTACCAAAGAAAAAACACAAATTTCTACTCGTTATAAAGGGAAAACACAAATTTCCGGCGATGTCAACTCGTTATTAGGGAAAAAGACATTTTTTTTTGGAAGGACAACTCGTTACCATAGAAAACACAAATTTGAACTCGTTAATAAGAAGAAAACAAGAATTCGAACTCGTTACCAAAGAAAAAACACAAATTTTTACTCGTTATAAAGAGAAAACACAAATTTCCGGCGATGTCAACTCGTTATTAGGGAAAAATACATTTTATCTGCAAGGACAACTCATTACCAGAGAAAAACACAAATTTGAACTTGTTAATAAGAAGAAAACATGAATTCGAACTCGTTACCAAAGAAAAAACACAAATTTCTACTCGTTATAAAGAGAAAACACAAATTTACGGTGATGTCAACTCGTTATTAGGGAAAAAGACATTTTTTCTGGAAGGACAACTCGTTACCAGAGAAAAACATAAATTTGAACTCGTTAATAAGAAGAAAACATGAATTCGAACTCGTTACCAAAGAAAAAACACAAATTTCTACTTGTTATAAAGGGAAAACGCAAATTTCCCTCGATGTCAACTCGTTATTCGGGAAAAAGACATTTTTCTGGAACGACAACTCGTTACCAGTGAAAAGCACAAATTTGAACTCGTTAATAAGAAGAAAACATGAATTCGAACTCGTTACCAAAGAAAAAACACAAATTTCTACTCGTTATAGAGGGAAAACACAAATTTCCGGCGATGTAAACTCTTTATTAGGGAAAAAGACATTTTTTTCTGGAAGGACAACTCGTTACCAGAGAAAAACACAAATTTGAACTCGTTAATAAGAAGAAAACATGAATTCGAACTCGTTACCAAAGAAAAAACACAAATTTTTACTCGTTATAAAGAGAAAACACAAATTTCCTGCGATGTCAACTCGTTATTAGGGAAAAAAATACATTTAATCTACATAGACAACTCGTTACCAGAGAAAAACACAAATTTGAACTTGTTAAATAGAAGAAAACATGAATTCGAACTCGTTACCAAAGAAAAAACACAAATTTCTCTCGTTATAAAGGGAAAACACATATTTCCGGTGATGTGAACTCGTTATTAAGGAAAAAGACATTTTTTCTGGAAGGACAACTCGTTACCAGAGAAAAACACAAATTTGAACTCGTTAATAAGAAGAAAACATGAATTCGAACTCATTAGCAAAGAAAAAACACAAATTTCTACTCGTTATAAAGGGAAAACACAAATTTCCGGCGATGTCAACTCGTTATTCAGGAAAAAGACATTTTTTCTGGAAGGACTACTCATTACCAGTGAAAAACACAAATTTGAACTCGTTAATAAGAAGAAAACATGAATTCGAACTCGTTACCAAAGAAAAAAACACAAATTTCTATTCGTTATAAAGGGAAAACACAAATTTCCGGCGATGTCAACTCGTTATTAGGGAAAAAGACATTTTTTTCTGGAATGACAACTCGTTACCAGAGAAAAACACAAATTTGAACTCGTTAATTAGAAGAAAACATGAATTCGAACTCGTTACCAAAGAAAAAACACAAATTTTTACTCGTTATAAAGAGAAAACACAAATTTCCGGCGATGTCAACTCGTTATTAGGGAAAAAGACATTTTTTTTCTGGAATGACAACTCGTTACCAGAGAAAAACACAAATTTGAACTCGTTAATTAGAAGAAAACATGAATTCGAACTCGTTACCAAAGAAAAAACACAAATTTTTACTCGTTATAAAGAGAAAACACAAATTTCCGGCGATGTCAACTCGTTATTAGGGAAAAAGACATTTTATCTGCAAGGACAACTCATTACCAGAGAAAAACCCAAATTTGAACTTGTTAAATAGAAGAAAACATGAATTCGAACTCGTTACCAAAGAAAAAACCCAAATTTCTACTCGTTATAAAGGGAAAACACAAATTTCCGGTGATGTCAACTCGTTATTAGGGAAAAAGACATTTTTTCTGGAAGGACAAATCGTTACCAGATAAAAACACAAATTTGAACTCGTTAATAAGAAGAAAACATGAATTCCAACTCGTTACCAAAGAAAAAACACAAATTTCTACTCGTTATAAAGGGAAAACACAAATTTCCGGCGATGTCAACTCGTTATTCAGGAAAAAGACATTTTTTCTGGAAGGACAACTCGTTACTAGTGAAAAACACAAATTTGAACTCGATAATAAGAAGAAAACATGAATTCAAACTCGTTACCAAAGAAAAAACAAAAATTTCTATTCATTAAAAAGGGAAAACACAAATTTCCGGCGATGTCAACTCGTTATTAGGGAAAAAGACATTTTTTTCTGGAAGGACAACTTGTTACCAGAGAAAAACACAAATTTGAACTCGTTAATAAGAAGAAAACATGAATTCGAACTTGTTACCAGAGAAAAAAACACAAATTTTTACTCGTTATAAAGAGAAAACACAAATTTCCGGCGATGTCAACTCGTTATTAGGGAAAAAAACACATTTAATCTACAAGGACAACTCGTTACCAGAGAAAAACACAAATTTGAACTCGTTAAATAGAAGAAAACGTGAATTCGAACTCGTTACCAAAGAAAAAACACAAATTTCTACTCGTTATAAAGGGAAAACACAAATTTCCGGCGATGTGAACTCGTTATTAAGGAAAAATACATTTTTTCTGGAAGGACAACTCGTTACAAGAGAAAAACACAAATTTGAACTCGTTAATAAGAAGAAAACATGAATTCGAACTCGTTACCAAAGAAAAAACACAAATTTCTACTCGTTATAAAGGGAAAACGCAAATTTCCCTCGATGTCAACTCGTTATTCAGGAAAAAGACATTTTTTCTGGAAGGACAACTCGTTACCAGTGAAAAACACAAATTTGAACTCGTTAATAAGAAGAAAACATGAATTCGAACTTGTTACCAAAGTAAAAACACAAATTTCTACTCGTTATAAAGGGAAAACACAAATTTCCGGCGATGTCAACTCGTTATTAGGGAAAAAGACATTTTTTTTCTGGAAGGACTACTCGTTACCAGAGAAAAACACAAATTTGAACTCGTTAATAAGAAGAAAACATGAATTCGAACTCGTTACCAAAGAAAAAACACAAATTTTTACTCGTTATAAAGAGAAAACACAAATTTCCAGCGATGTCAACTCGTTATTAGGGAAAAAATACATTTAATCTACAAGGACAACTCGTTACCAGAGAAAAACACAAATTTGAACTTGTTAAATAGAAGAAAACATGAATTCGAACTCGTTACCAAAGAAAAACACAAATTTCTACTCGTTATAAAGGGAAAACACAAATTTCCGGCGATGTGAACTCGTTATTAAGGAAAAAGACATTTTTTCTGGAAGGACAACTCGTTTCCAGAGAAAAACACAAATTTGAACTCGTTAAAAATAAGAAAACATGAATTCGAACTCGTTACCAAAGAAAAAATACAAATTTCTACTCGTTATAAAGGGAAAACACAAATTTCCGGCGATGTCAACTCGTTATTCGGGAAAAAGACATTTTTTTGGAAGGACTACTCGTTACCAGTGAAAAACAGAAATTTGAACTCGTTAATAAGAAGAAAACATGAATTCGAACTCGTTACCAAAGAAAAAACACAAATTTCTACTCGTTATAAAGGGAAAACACAAATTTCCGGTGATGTCAACTCGTTATTAGGGAAAAAGACATTTTTTTCTGGAAGGACAACTCGTTACCAGAGAAAAACACAAATTTGAACTCGTTAATAAGAAGAAAACATGAATTCGAACTCGTTACCAAAGAAAAAACACAAATTTTTACTCGTTATAAAGAGAAAACACAAATTTCCGGCGATGTCAACTCGTTATTAGGGAAAAAAACATTTTATCTGCAAGGACAACTCGTTACCAGAGAAAAACACAAATTTGAACTCGTTAAATAGAAGAAAACATGAATTTATTAGGGAAAAAGACATTTTTTCTGGAAGGACAACTCGTTACCGCAGAAAAACACAAATTTGAACTCGTTAATAAGAAGAAAACATGAATTCGAACTCGTTACCAAAGAAAAAACACAAATTTCTACTCGTTATAAAGGGAAAACACAAATTTCCGAGTTTGATGTGAACTCGTTATTAAGGAAAAAGACATTTTTTTTCTGAAGGACAACTCGTTACCGAGAGAAAAACACAAATTTGAACTCGTTAATAAGAAGAAAACATGAATTCGAACTCGTTACCAAAGAAAAAACACAAATTTCTACTCGTTATAAAGGGAAAACACAAATTTCCGGCGATGTCAACTCGTTATTAGGGGGAAAAAGACATTTTTTCCGGAAGGACAACTCGTTACCGAGAGAAAAACACAAATTTGAACTCGTTAATAAGAAGAAAACATGAATTCGAACTCGTTACCAAAGTTATAAAAAAAACACAAATTTCTACTCGTTATAAAGGGAAAACACAAATTTCCGGTGATGTCAACTCGTTATTAGGGAAAAAGACATTTTTTTTGGAAGGACAACTCGCTACCGAGAAAAACACAAATTTGAACTCGTTAATAAGAAGAAAACATGAATTCGAACTCGTTACCAAAGAAAAAACACAAATTTCTACTCGTTATAAAGGGAAAACACAAATTTCCGGCGATGTCAACTCGTTATTAGGGAAAAAGACATTTTTTCTACGGAAGGACAACTCGTTACCAGAGAAAAACACAAATTTGAACTCGTTAATAAGAAGAAAACATGAATTCGAACTCGTTACCAAAGAAAAAAACACAAATTTCTACTCGTTATAAAGGGAAAACACAAATTTCCGGCGATGTCAACTCGTTATTAGGGAAAAAGACATTTTTTCGGAAGGACAACTCGTTACAGAGAAAAACACAAATTTGAACTCGTTAATAAGAAGAAAACATGAATTCGAACTCGTTACCAAAGAAAAAACACAAATTTCTACTCGTTATAAAGGAAAACACAAATTTCCGGTGATGTCAACTCGTTATTGGGAAAAAGACATTTTTTCCGGAAGGACAACTCGTTACCAGAGAGAAAAACACAAATTTGAACTCGTTAATAAGAAGAAAACATGAATTCGAACTCGTTACCAAAGAAAAAACACAAATTTCTACTCGTTATAAAGTGGAAAACACAAATTTCCGGCGATGTCAACTCGTTATTAGGGAAAAAGACATTTTTTCTCTGGAAGGACAACTCGTTACCGAGAGAAAAACACAAATTTGAACTCGTTAATAAGAAGAAAACATGAATTCGAACTCGTTACCAAAGAAAAAACACAAATTTCTACTCGTTATAAAGTAGGAAAACACAAATTTCCGGCGATGTCAACTCGTTATTCGGGAAAAAGACATTTTTTCCGGAAGGACAACTCGTTACCGAGAGAAAAACACAAATTTGAACTCGTTAATAAGAAGAAAACATGAATTCGAACTCGTTACCAAAGTTATAAAAAAAACACAAATTTCTACTCGTTATAAAGGGAAAACACAAATTTCCGGCGATGTCAACTCGTTATTGTGGAAAAAGACATTTTTTTCTGGAAGGACAACTCGTTACTGCAGAAAAACACAAATTTGAACTCGTTAATAAGAAGAAAACATGAATTCGAACTCGTTACCAAAGAAAAAACACAAATTTTTACTCGTTATAAAGGGAAAACACAAATTTCCGGCGATGTCAACTCGTTATTAGGGAAAAAGACATTTTTCCGGAAGGACAACTCGTTACCGCAGAAAAACACAAATTTGAACTCGTTAATAAGAAGAAAACATGAATTCGAACTCGTTACCAAAGAAAAAACACAAATTTCTACTCGTTATAAAGGGAAAACACAAATTTCCGGTGATGTCAACTCGTTATTAGGGAAAAAGACATTTTTTCTGGAAGGACAACTCGTTACCAGCAGAAAAACACAAATTTGAACTCGTTAATAAGAAGAAAACATGAATTCGAACTCGTTACCAAAGAAAAAACACAAATTTTACTCGTTATAAAGGGAAAACACAAATTTCCGGCGATGTCAACTCGTTATTGGGGAAAAAGACATTTTTTTGGAAGGACAACTCGTTACCAGAGAGAAAAACACAAATTTGAACTCGTTAATAAGAAGAAAACATGAATTCGAACTCGTTACCAAAGAAAAAACACAAATTTCTACTCGTTATAAAGGGAAAACACAAATTTCCGGCGATGTCAACTCGTTATTGGGAAAAAGACATTTTTTCCGGAAGGACAACTCGTTACTGTGAGAAAAACACAAATTTGAACTCGTTAATAAGAAGAAAACATGAATTCGAACTCGTTACCAAAGAAAAACACAAATTTCTACTCGTTATAAAGAGAAAACACAAATTTCCGGCGATGTCAACTCGTTATTAGGGAAAAAGACATTTTTTCTACAAGGACAACTCGTTACCAGAGAAAAACACAAATTTGAACTCGTTAATAAGAAGAAAACATGAATTCGAACTCGTTACCAAAGAAAAAACACAAATTTCTACTCGTTATAAAGGGAAAACACAAATTTCCGGTGATGTCAACTCGTTATTAGGGAAAAAGACATTTTTTTTTCTGGAAGGACAACTCGTTACCAGAGAAAAACACAAATTTGAACTCGTTAATAAGAAGAAAACATGAATTCGAACTCGTTACCAAAGAAAAAACACAAATTTCTACTCGTTATAAAGGGCCACTCGTTATAAAAAACACAAATTTCCGGCGATGTCAACTCGTTATTAGGGAAAAAGACATTTTTTACGGAAGGACAACTCGTTACCAGTGAAAAACACAAATTTGAACTCGTTAATAAGAAGAAAACATGAATTCGAACTCGTTACCAAAGAAAAAACACAAATTTCTACTCGTTATAAAGCATTTGGAAAACACAAATTTCCGAAAGCGATTGTCAACTCGTTATTGGGAAAAGACATTTTTCTTTGTGGAAGGACAACTCGTTACCGAGAGAAAAACACAAATTTGAACTCGTTAATAAGAAGAAAACATGAATTCGAACTCGTTACCAAAGAAAAAACACAAATTTTTACTCGTTATAAAGAGAAAAACACAAATTTCCGGCGATGTCAACTCGTTATTAGGAAAAAGACATTTTATATACAAGGACAACTCGTTACCAGAGAAAAACACAAATTTGAACTGTTAAATAAGAAGAAAACATGAATTCGAACCCCCAAAGAAAAAACTCGTTACCAAAAGAAAAAACACAAATTTCTACTCGTTATAAAAGGAAAACACAAATTTCCGGCGATGTCAACTCGTTATTAGGGAAAAAGACATTTTTTACGGAAGGACAACTCGTTACCAGAGAAAAACACAATTTTGAACTCGTTAATAAGAAGAAAACATGAATTCGAACTCGTTACCAAAGAAAAAACACAAATTTCTACTCGTTATAAAGGGAAAACACAAATTTCGGCGATGTCAACTCGTTATTAGGGAAAAAGACATTTTTTTCGGAAGGACAACTCGTTACTGAAGAAAAACACAAATTTGAACTCGTTAATAAGAAGAAAACATGAATTCAAAACTCTGTTACCAAAGAAAAACACAAATTTCTACTCGTTATAAAGGAAAACACAAATTTCCGGCGATGTCAACTCGTTATTAGGGAAAAAGACATTTTTTCTCTACGGAAGGACAACTCGTTACCAGAGAAAAAACACAAATTTGAACTCGTTAATAAGAAGAAAACATGAATTCGAACTCGTTACCAAAGAAAAAACACAAATTTCTACTCGTTATAAAGGGAAAACACAAATTTCCGGTGATGTCAACTCGTTATTAGGGAAAAAGACATTTTTTACGGAAGGACAACTCGTTACCAGAGAAAAACACAAATTTGAACTCGTTAATAAGAAGAAAACATGAATTCGAACTCGTTACCAAAGAAAAAACACAAATTTCTACTCGTTATAAAGGGAAAACACAAAATTTCCGGCGATGTCAACTCGTTATTAGGAAAAAGACATTTTTTTACGGAAGGACAACTCGTTACCAGAGAAAAACACAAATTTGAACTCGTTAATAAGAAGAAAACATGAATTCGAACTCGTTACCAAAGAAAAAACACAAATTTCTACTCGTTATAAAGGGAAAACACAAATTTCCGGCGATGTCAACTCGTTATTAGGGAAAAAGACATTTTTTTCCGGGAAGGACAACTCGTTACCGTGAGAAAAACACAAATTTGAACTCGTTAATAAGAAGAAAACATGAATTCGAACTCGTTACCAAAGAAAAAACACAAATTTCTACTCGTTATAAAGTGGAAAACACAAATTTCCGCGATGTCAACTCGTTATTAAACTCGGAAAAAGACATTTTTTCGCAAGGACAACTCGTTACCAGAGAAAACACAAATTTGAACTCGTTAATAAGAAGAAAACATGAATTCGAACTCGTTACCAAAGAAAAAACACAAATTTCTACTCGTTATAAAGGAAAACACAAATTTCCGGCGATGTCAACTCGTTATTAGGGAAAAAGACATTTTTCTGGAAGGACAACTCGTTACCGTGAGAAAAACACAAATTTGAACTCGTTAATAAGAAGAAAACATGAATTCGAACTCGTTACCAAAGAAAAAACACAAATTTCTACTCGTTATAAAGGGAAAACACAAATTTCCGGCGATGTCAACTCGTTATTCGGGAAAAAGACATTTTTTCCGGAAGGACAACTCGTTACTGTGAGAAAAACACAAATTTGAACTCGTTAATAAGAAGAAAACATGAATTCGAACTCGTTACCAAAGAAAAAACACAAATTTCTACTCGTTATAAAGGGAAAACACAAATTTCCGGCGATGTCAACTCGTTATTAGGGAAAAAGACATTTTTTTCTGGAAGGACAACTCGTTACCAGAGAAAAACACAAATTTGAACTCGTTAATAAGAAGAAAACATGAATTCGAACTCGTTACCAAAGAAAAAACACAAATTTCTACTCGTTATAAAGGGAAAACACAAATTTCCGGCGATGTCAACTCGTTATTACGGAAAAAGACATTTTTTCTGGAAGGACAACTCGTTACCGAGAAAAACACGAATTTGAACTCGTTAATAAGAAGAAAACATGAATTCGAACTCGTTACCAAAGATAAAACACAAATTTCTACTCGTTATAAAGGGAAAACACAAATTTCCGGCGATGTCAACTCGTTATTAGGGAAAAAGACATTTTTTCCGGAAGGACAACTCGTTACCAGAGAAAAACACAAATTTGAACTCGTTAATAAGAAGAAAACATGAATTCGAACTCGTTACCAAAGAAAAAACACAAATTTCTACTCGTTATAAAGGAAAACACAAATTTCCGGCGATGTCAACTCGTTATTCGGGAAAAAGACATTTTTTCTCGGAAGGACAACTCGTTACCGAGAAAAACACAAATTTGAACTCGTTAATAAGAAGAAAACATGAATTCGAACTCGTTACCAAAGAAAAAACACAAATTTCTACTCGTTATAAAGGGAAAACACAAATTTCCGGCGATGTCAACTCGTTATTAGGGAAAAAGACATTTTTTTACGGAAGGACAACTCGTTACCAGAGAAAAACACAAATTTGAACTCGTTAATAAGAAGAAAACATGAATTCAAACTCGTTACCAAAGAAAAAACACAAATTTCTACTTGTTATAAAGTGGAAAACACAAATTTCCGGCGATGTCAACTCGTTATTAGGGAAAAAGACATTTTTTCTGGAAGGACAACTCGTTACCAGAGAAAAACACAAATTTGAACTCGTTAATAAGAAGAAAACATGAATTCGAACTCGTTACCAAAGAAAAAACACAAATTTCTACTCGTTATAAAGGGAAAACACAAATTTCCGGCGATGTCAACTCGTTATTAGGGGGAAAAAGACATTTTTTCCGGAAGGACAACTCGTTACCGAGAAAAACACAAATTTGAACTCGTTAATAAGAAGAAAACATGAATTCGAACTCGTTACCAAAGAAAAAACACAAATTTCTACTCGTTATAAAGGGAAAACACAAATTTCCGGCGATGTCAACTCGTTATTAGGAAAAAGACATTTTTTTCGGAAAGGACAACTCGTTACCGAGAAAAACACAAATTTGAACTCGTTAATAAGAAGAAAACATGAATTCGAACTCGTTACCAAAGAAAAAACACAAATTTCTACTCGTTATAAAGGGAAAACACAAATTTCCGGCGATGTCAACTCGTTATTAGGGAAAAAGACATTTTTTCGGAAGGACAACTCGTTACAGAGAAAAACACAAATTTGAACTCGTTAATAAGAAGAAAACATGAATTCGAACTCGTTACCAAAGAAAAAACACAAATTTTACTCGTTATAAAGTGGAAAACACAAATTTCCGGCGATGTCAACTCGTTATTACGGGAAAAAGACATTTTTACGGAAGGACAACTCGTTACCGAGAAAAACACAAATTTGAACTCGTTAATAAGAAGAAAACATGAATTCGAACTCGTTACCAAAGAAAAAACACAAATTTCTACTCGTTATAAAGGAAAACACAAATTTCCGGCGATGTCAACTCGTTATTAAGGAAAAAGACATTTTTCTCGGAAGGACAACTCGTTACCGAGAAAAACACAAATTTGAACTCGTTAATAAGAAGAAAACATGAATTCGAACTCGTTACCAAAGAAAAAACACAAATTTCTACTCGTTATAAAGGGAAAACACAAATTTCCGGCGATGTCAACTCGTTATTAGGGAAAAAGACATTTTTTTTCCGGAAGGACAACTCGTTACCGAGAAAAACACAAATTTGAACTCGTTAATAAGAAGAAAACATGAATTCGAACTCGTTACCAAAGAAAAAACACAAATTTCTACTCGTTATAAAGGGAAAACACAAATTTCCGGCGATGTCAACTCGTTATTAGGGAAAAAGACATTTTTTCGGAAGGACAACTCGTTACCAGAGAAAACACAAATTTGAACTCGTTAATAAGAAGAAAACATGAATTCGAACTCGTTACCAAAGAAAAACACAAATTTCTACTCGTTATAAAGAGAAAACACAAATTTCCGGCGATGTCAACTCGTTATTAGGGAAAAAGACATTTTTTTCGGAAGGACAACTCGTTACCGAGAAAACACAAATTTGAACTCGTTAATAAGAAGAAAACATGAATTCGAACTCGTTACCAAAGAAAACACAAAACACAAATTTCTACTCGTTATAAAGGGAAAACACAAATTTCCGGCGATGTCAACTCGTTATTAAGGAAAAAGACATTTTTCTGAAGGACAACTCGTTACCGAGAAAAACACAAATTTGAACTCGTTAATAAGAAGAAAACATGAATTCGAACTCGTTACCAAAGAAAAAACACAAATTTCTACTCGTTATAAAAGGAAAACACAAATTTCCGGCGATGTCAACTCGTTATTAGGGAAAAAGACATTTTTTTCGGAAGGACAACTGTTATGAGAAAAACACAAATTTGAACTCGTTAATAAGAAGAAAACATGAATTCGAACTCGTTACCAAAGAAAAAACACAAATTTTTACTCGTTATAAAGAGAAAACACAAATTTCCGGCGATGTCAACTCGTTATTAGGGAAAAAAGACATTTTTATCTACGGAAGGACAACTCGTTACTGCAGAGAAAACACAAATTTGAACTCGTTAATAAGAAGAAAACATGAATTCGAACTCGTTACCAAAGAAAAAACACAAATTTCTACTCGTTATAAAGGGAAAACACAAATTTCCGCCGATGTCAACTCGTTATTAGGGAAAAAGACATTTTTTACGGAAGGACAACTCGTTACCAGAGAAAAACACAAATTTGAACTCGTTAATAAGAAGAAAACATGAATTCAAACTCGTTACCAAAGAAAAAACACAAATTTCTACTCGTTATAAAGGGAAAACACAAATTTCCGGCGATGTCAACTCGTTATTAGGGAAAAAGACATTTTTTTCGGAAGGACAACTCGTTACCGAGAGAAAAACACAAATTTGAACTCGTTAATAAGAAGAAAACATGAATTCGAACTCGTTACCAAAGAAAAAACACAAATTTCTACTCGTTATAAAGGGAAAACACAAATTTCCGGCGATGTCAACTCGTTATTAGGAAAAAGACATTTTTTACGGAAGGACAACTCGTTACCGAGAAAAACACAAATTTGAACTCGTTAATAAGAAGAAAACATGAATTCGAACTCGTTACCAAAGAAAAAACACAAATTTCTACTCGTTATAAAGGGAAAACACAAATTTCCGGCGATGTCAACTCGTTATTAGGGAAAAAGACATTTTACGGAAGGACAACTCGTTACAGAGAAAAACACAAATTTGAACTCGTTAATAAGAAGAAAACATGAATTCGAACTCGTTACCAAAGAAAAAACACAAATTTCTACTCGTTTCAAATTCTACCTCGTTATAAAGGGAAAACACAAATTTCCGGCGATGTCAACTCGTTATTAGGGAAAAAGACATTTTTTACGGAAGGACAACTCGTTACTGAGAAAAACACAAATTTGAACTCGTTAATAAGAAGAAAACATGAATTCGAACTCGTTACCAAAGAAAAAACACAAATTTCTACTCGTTATAAAGGGAAAACACAAATTTCCGGCGATGTCAACTCGTTATTAGGGAAAAAGACATTTTTACGGAAGGACAACTCGTTACCGAGAGAAAAACACAAATTTGAACTCGTTAATAAGAAGAAAACATGAATTCGAACTCGTTACCAAAGAAAAAACACAAATTTCTACTCGTTATAAAGGGAAAACACAAATTTCCGGCGATGTCAACTCGTTATTAGGGAAAAAGACATTTTTTTACGGAAGGACAACTCGTTACCGAGAGAAAAACACAAATTTGAACTCGTTAATAAGAAGAAAACATGAATTCGAACTCGTTACCAAAGAAAAAAACACAAATTTCTACTCTCGTTATAAAGGGAAAACACAAATTTCCGGCGATGTCAACTCGTTATTAGGGAAAAAGACATTTTTTACGGAAGGACAACTCGTTACCATAGAGAAAAACACAAATTTGAACTCGTTAATAAGAAGAAAACATGAATTCGAACTCGTTACCAAAGAAAAAACACAAATTTCTACTCGTTATAAAGGAAACACAAATTTCCGGCGATGTCAACTCGTTATGCAGGGGGAAAAAAGACATTTTTCAAGGAAGGACAACTCGTTACAGAGAAAAACACAAATTTGAACTCGTTAATAAGAAGAAAACATGAATTCGAACTCGTTACCAAAGAAAAAAACACAAATTTCTACTCGTTATAAAGGGAAAACACAAATTTCCGGCGATGTCAACTTCGTTATTAAGGAAAAAGACATTTTTCTACGAAGGACAACTCGTTACCGGAGAAAAACACAAATTTAGAACTCGTTAATAAGAAGAAAACATGAATTAGAACTCGTTGCAAAGAAAAAAAGCACAAATTTCTGCACTCGTTATAAAGGGAAAACACAAATTTCCGGCGATGTCAACTCGTTATTGGGGAAAAAGACATTTTTACGGAAGGACAACTCGTTACCCGGATAGGAAAACACAAATTTGAACTCGTTAATAAGTAGAAAACATGAATTTGAACTCGTTACCAAAGAAGAAACATAAATTTTTACTCGTTGCAAGGGGAAAACACAAATTTCCGGCGATGTGAACTCGTTATTAAGGAAAAAGACATTTTTTTTTCTGGAAGGACAAGCTCGAATTCACTGAGAGAGAAAAACACAAATTTGAACTGGAATTCGTTTAATAAGAAGAAAAACATGAATTCGAACTTGTTACCTGAGAAAAAAAACACAAATTTTTACTCGTTATAAAGAGGAAAACACAAATTTCCGGTGATGTCAACTCGTTATTAGGGAAAAAATACATTTTTTCTGGAAGGACAACTCGTTACCATGAAAAACACAAATTTGAACTCGTTAATAAGTAGAAAGGCTTTATGAATTTGAACTCGTTACCAAAGAAAAAACATAAATTTTTACTCGTTATAAAGGGAAAACACAAATTTCCGGCGATGTCAACTCGTTATTTGGGAAAAAGACATTTTTTCTGGAAGGACAACTCGTTACCAGAGAAAAACACAAATTTGAACTCGTTAATAAGAAGAAAACATGAATTCGAACTCGTTACCAAAGAAAAAACACAAATTTCTACTCGTTATAAAGGGAAAACACAAATTTCCGGCGATGTCAACTCGTTATTAGGGAAAAAGACATTTTTTCTGGAAGGACAACTCGTTACCAGAGAAAAACACAAATTTGAACTCGTTAATAAGAAGAAAACATGAATTCGAACTCGTTACCAAAGAAAAAACACAAATTTCTACTCGTTATAAAGGGAAAACACAAATTTCCGGCGATGTCAACTCGTTATTAGGGAAAAAGACATTTTTTCGGAAGGACAACTCGTTACCGAGAAAAACACAAATTTGAACTCGTTAATAAGAAGAAAACATGAATTCGAACTCGTTACCAAAGAAAAAACACAAATTTCTACTCGTTATAAAGGGAAAACACAAATTTCCGGCGATGTCAACTCGTTATTAGGAAAAAGACATTATTTTACGGAAGGACAACTGTTACAGAGAAAAACACAAATTTGAACTCGTTAATTGAAGAAAACATGAATTGAACCCGTTACCAAAGAAAAACACAAATTTTACTCGTTATAGAGAAAACACAATTTCTACTCGTTATAAAGGGAAAACACAAATTTCCGGCGGTAATCGCTCGTTGTTAGGGAAAAGACATTTTTTTTTTTACGGAAGGACAACTCGTTACCGGAGAAAAACACAAATTTGAACTCGTTAATAAGTAGAAAACATGATTTGAACTCGTTACCAAAAGAAAAAACACCAAAATTTTTACTTTCAGTTTATAAGGGAAAACACAAATTTCCGGCGATGTCAACTTTACGTTATTTGGGAAAAAGACTTTTTTTCCGGAAGGACAACTAGTTAACGAGAGAAAAACACAAATTTTAACTCGTTAATAATAAGAAAACATGAATTCGAACTCATTACCAAAGAAAAAACACAAATTTTTACTCAAGTTAGAAAGAGAAAACACAAATTTCCGGCGATGTCAACTCGTTATTAGTGGAAAAAAACATTTTTATCACGTGAAGGACAACTCGTTACCGTGAGAAAAACCCAAATTTGAACTCGTTACTTATAAGAAAACATGAATTCGAACCCGTTACCAAAGAAAAAACACAAATTTTTACTCGTTATAAAGAGAAAACACAAAATTCTACTCGTTATAAAGAGAAAACTCAAATTTCCGGCGATGTCAACTCGTTATTGGCTAAAGGAAAAAGACATTTTTTTTTCGCTGAAGGACAACTCGTTAACGAGAGAAAAATACAAATTTGAACTTCTGCAGTTAATAACAAGAAAACATGAATTCGAACTCGTTACCAAAGAAAAAACACAAACTTTTACCACGTTTATAAAGAGAAAACACAAATTTCCTCCGGCGATGTCAACTCGTTATTCGTGAAAAAGACATTATTATCCGCAAGGACAACTCGTTACCGAGAGAAAAACACAAATTTGAACTCGTTAAATAGAAGAAAAAACATGAATTAGAACCCGTTACCAAAGAAAAAACACAAATTTGAACTCGTTAATAAGAAGAAAACATGAATTTGAACTCGTTACCAAAGAAAAACACAAATTTCTACTCGTTATAAAGGGAAAACACAAATTTCCGGCGATGTCAACTCTCAAGTCTCGTAGAAAAGACATTTTTTCTCGGAAGGACAACTGCTACTGCGGAAAAACACAAATTTGAACTCGTTAATAAGAAGGAAACATGAATTCGAACTCGTTACCAAAGAAAGAACACAAATTTCTACTCGTTATAAACGTAAAACACAAATTTCCGGCGATGTCAACTATTAGGGAAAAGACTTTTTTTTCTCGGGGAAATGACAACTCGTTACTGCAGAACACAAATTCAACTCGTTAATAAGAAGAAAAACACGAATTCGAACTCGTTACCAAAGAAAACACAAATTTTTACTCGTTATAAAGAGAAACACAAATTTCCGGCGATGTCAACTCGTTATTACAGGAAAAAAACATTTTATCCGCAAGGACAACTCGCTGCTACCGCAGAAAAACACAATGAACCCGTTAAATAAGAAAACATGAATTCGAACTCGTTACCAAAGAAAAAACACAAATTTCTACTCGTTATAAAGGAAAACACAAATTTCCGGCGATGTCAACTCGTTATTAGGGAAAAAGACATTTTTTTCGGAAGGACAACTCGTTACAGAGAAAAACACAAATTTGAACTCGTTAATAAGAAGAAAACATGAATTCGAACTCGTTACCAAAGAAAAAACACAAATTTCTACTCGTTATAAAGGGAAAACACAAATTTCCGGCGATGTCAACTCGTTATTAGGGAAAAAGACATTTTTTCCGGAAGGACAACTCGTTACCAGAGAAAAACACAAATTTGAACTCGTTAATAAGAAGAAAACATGAATTCGAACTCGTTACCAAAGAAAAAACACAAATTTCTACTCGTTATAAAGGGAAAACACAAATTTCCGGCGATGTCAACTCGTTATTAGGGAAAAAGACATTTTTTTTTTCTGGAAGGACAACTCGTTACCAGAGAAAAACACAAATTTGAACTCGTTAATAAGAAGAAAAACATGAATTCGAACTCGTTACCAAAGAAATAACACAAATTTCTACTCGTTATAAAGTGGGAAAACACAAATTTCCGGTGATTACGTCAACTCAAGTACAAGGAAAAAGACATTTTCTCCTGAAGGACAACTCGCGTTACCGAGAAAAACACAAATTTGAACTCGTTAATAAGAAGAAAACATGAATTTGAACTCGCTATCAAAGAAAAAACACAAATTTCAACTTGTTATAAAGGGAAAACACAAATTTCCGGCGATGTCAACTCGTTATTCAAAGAAAAAGACATTTTTTCCGGAAAGGGACAACATCGTTACAAGAGAAAAAACACAAATTGGAACTCGTTAATAAGAAGAAACATGAATTCGAACTCGTTACCAAAGGAAAATGACAAATTTATCACTACATTATAAAGTGGAAAACACAAATTTCCGGCGATGCAACAACTCGTTATTAGGGGAAAAAGACATTTTTTTCTACGGAAGGAAGAAAGCTAGTTTACTCGCAGAAAAACACAAATTTGAACTCGTTAATAAGAGGAAAACATGAATTCAAACTCGTTACCAAAGAAAAAACACAAATTTTTACTCGTTATAAAGAGAAAACACAAATTTCCGGCGATGTCAACTCGTTATTAGGGAAAAAGACATTTTATACGTGGAAAGACAACTCGTTACTGTAGAGAAAAAAACAAATTTGAAGTCGTTTACTGGGCATAGAAATACATTAATTTGAACTCGTTTACCTTAGCGAAAAACACAAATTTCTACTTGTTATAAAGTTTTAAAACACAAATTTCCGGTGATGTCAACACGTTATTAGGGAAAAAGACATTTTTTTCCTACGGGAAGGACGACTCGTTACCGAAAGAAAAAACACAAATTTGAACTCGTTAATACGAAGAAAAAATCACGAAATCAAACTCGTTACCGTAAGAAGAAACACAAATTTTTACTCGTTATAAACATAAAAACACAAATTTCCGGTGATGTCAACTTGTTATTAGGGAAAAAGACATTTTATACTGCAAGGAAAACTCGTTACCGAGTAGAAAAACACAAATTTGAAGTCGTTAATACGAAGAAAACATGAATTCGAACTCGTTACCTTAGAAAAAACACAAATTTTTACTCGTTATAAAAGAGAAAACACAAATTTCCGGTTACGTCAAGTCGTTATTAGTGAAAAGAACATTTTATAAGAGCAGACGAGACAACTCGTTACTGTGAAGAAAAACACAAATTTGAACTCGTTAATATGTATGAAAACATGAATTTGAACTCAAGTTACCGAAGAAAAAACACAAATTTCTACTCGTTATAAAGCGAAAACACAAATTTCCGGCAATGTGAACTCGTTATTGGGGAAAAAGACATATTTTTCCGGGAAGGACAACTCGTTACCGGATAAAAAACACAAATTTGAACTCGTTAATAAGAAGAAAACACGAATTCGAACTCGTTGCAAAAGAAATAACACAAATTTCTCTCGTTATAAAGGGAAAACACAAATTTCCGGTGATTGCCAACTCGTTATTCGTGGAAAAAGACATTTTTTCCGGGAAGGACAACTCGTTACCGAGCAGAAAAACACAAATATGAACTCGTTAATAAGAAGAAAACATGAATTTGAACTCGTTACCATAGAAAAAACAAAAATTCCTACTCATTATAAAGGGAAAACACAAATTTTCGATGTATTTGAACTCGTTATTCAGGGAAAAAGACATTTTTTCCGGAAGGACAACTCAATACCCGACAAAGAACACAAATTTCAACTTGTTAATAAGAAGAAAACATGAATTCAAACTGGGTACCAAAGAAAAAACACTAATTTTTACTTCAGTTATAAAAGAGAAAACGCAAATTTCGAGGCGATGTGGACTCGTTATTAGTGGAAAAAGACTTTCTTTTTTTCGGGAAGGACAACATCGTTAACGAGAGAAAAACACAAATTTGAACTCGTTAATAATAAGAAAACATGAATTCAAACTCGTTACCAAAGAAAAAACACAAACTTTACACACGTTATAAAGAGAAAACACAAATTTCCGGCGATGTCAACTCGTTATTGTGTAGCAGGGACATTTATCCGCAAGGGACAACTCGTTACCAGAGAAAAACACAAATTTGAACTCGTTAAATAGAAGAAAACATGAATTCGAACTCGTTACCGAAAGAAAAACACAAAATTGAACTCGTTAATAAGAAGAAAACATGAATTCGAACTCGTTACCAAATGAAAAAACAAAAATTTCTACTCGTTATAAAGTGAAAACACAAATTTCCGGCGATGTCAACTCGTTATTACGGAAAAAGACATTTTTTCTCGGGAAGGACAACTCGTTACCGAGAGAAAAACACAAATTTGAACTCGTTAATAAGAAGAAAACATGAATTCGAACCTCGTTACCAAAGAAAAAACACAAATTTCTACTCGTTATAAAGGGAAAACACAAATTCGGCGATGTCAACTCGTTATTAGGGAAAAAGACATTTTTACGGATGGACAAACTGCTACGAGAGAAAAAACACAAATTTGAACTCGTTAATAAGAAAGAAAACATGAATTCAGAACTCGTTACCAAGAGAAAAACACAAATTTCTACTCGTTATAAAAGGGAAAACACAAATTTCCGGCGATGTCAACTCGTTATTCAGGGAAAAGACATTTTTTATCGGAAGGACAACTCGTTACACCGGTGAAAAACACAAATTTGAACTCGTTAATAAGAAGAAAACATGAATTCGAACTCGTTACCAGAACAAAAAACACAAATTTCTACTCGTTATTAAGGAAAACACAAATTTCCGGCGATGTCAACTCGTTATTAGGGAAAAATACATTTTTTTTTACGGAAGGACAACTCGTTACCAGAGAAAAAACACAAATTTGAACTCGTTAATAAGAAGAAAACATGAATTCAAACTTGTTACCAAAGAAAAACACAAATTTCTACTCGTTATAAAGGGAAAACACAAATTTCCGGCGATGTCAACTCGTTATTAGATGAAAAAACATTTTAAAAGACATTTTTTGAACTCGTTAAATAGAAGGACAACTTTACGTTACCAAAGAAAAACACAAATTTGAACTCGTTAATAAGAAGAAAACATGAATTCGAACTCGTTACCAAAGAAAAAACACAAATTTCTTCTCGTTATAAAGGGGAAAACACAAATTTCCTGACAGATGTCAACTCGTTATTAAGGAAAAATACATTTTTTTACAGAAGGGACAACTCGTTACGAGAGAAAAACACAAATTTGAACTCGTTAATAAGAAGAAAACATGAATTCGAACTCATTACCAAAGAAAAAACACAAATTTCTACTCGTTATAAAGGGAAAACACAAATTTCCGGCGATGTCAACTCGTTATTAGGGAAAAAGACATTTTTTGGAAGGACAACTCGTTACAGAGAAAAACACAAATTTGAACTCGTTAATAAGAAGAAAACATGAATTCGAACTCGTTACCAAAGAAAAAACACAAATTTCTACTCGTTATAAAGGGAAAACACAAATTTCCGGCGATGTCAACTCGTTATTAGGGAAAAAGACATTTTTTCGGAAGGACAACTCGTTACCAGAGAAAAACACAAATTTGAACTCGTTAATAAGAAGAAAACATGAATTCGAACTCGTTACCAAAGAAAAACACAAATTTCTACTCGTTATAAAGGGAAAACACAAATTTCCGGCGATGTCAACTCGTTATTGGGGAAAAAGACATTTTTTTGGAAGGACAACTCGTTACCGAGAAAAACACAAATTTGAACTCGTTAATAAGAAGAAAACATGAATTCGAACTCGTTACCAAAGAAAAAACACAAATTTCTACTCGTTATAAAGGGAAAACACAAATTTCCGGCGATGTCAACTCGTTATTAGGGAAAAAGACATTTTTTTCCGGAAGGACAACTCGTTACCGAGAGAAAAACACAAATTTGAACTCGTTAATAAGAAGAAAACATGAATTCGAACTCGTTACCAAAGAAAAACACAAATTTCTACTCGTTATAAAGGAAAACACAAATTTCCGGCGATGTCAACTCGTTATTCGGGAAAAGACATTTTTTTTTCGGAAGGACAACTCGTTACCAGAGAAAAACACAAATTTGAACTCGTTAATAAGAAGAAAACATGAATTCGAACTCGTTACCAAAGAAAAAACACAAATTTCTACTCGTTATAAAGGGAAAACACAAATTTCCGGCGATGTCAACTCGTTATTAGGGAAAAAGACATTTTTTCTGGAAGGACAACTCGTTACCAGAGAAAAACACAAATTTGAACTCGTTAATAAGAAGAAAACATGAATTCGAACTCGTTACCAAAGAAAAAACACAAATTTTTACTCGTTATAAAGGAAAACACAAATTTCCGGTGATGTCAACTCGTTATTAGGAAAAAGACATTTTTTACGGAAGGACAACTCGTTACCAGAGAAAAACACAAATTTGAACTCGTTAATAAGAAGAAAACATGAATTCGAACTCGTTACCAAAGAAAAAACACAAATTTTACTCGTTATAAAGGGAAAACACAAATTTCCGGCGATGTCAACTCGTTATTAGGGAAAAAGACATTTTTTCTGGAAGGACAACTCGTTACCAGAGAAAAACACAAATTTGAACTCGTTAATAAGAAGAAAACATGAATTCGAACTCGTTACCAAAGAAAAAACACAAATTTCTACTCGTTATAAAGGGGAAAACACAAATTTCCGGCGATGTCAACTCGTTATTAGGGAAAAAGACATTTTTTACGGAAGGACAACTCGTTACACTGAGAAGAAAAACACAAATTTGAACTCGTTAATAAGAAGAAAACATGAATTCGAACTCGTTACCAAAGAAAAAACACAAATTTTACTCGTTATAAAGGGAAAACACAAATTTCCGGCGATGTCAACTCGTTATTGGGAAAAAGACATTTTTACGGAAGGACAACTCGTTACCGAGAGAAAAACACAAATTTGAACTCGTTAATAAGAAGAAAACATGAATTCGAACTCGTTACCAAAGAAAAAACACAAATTTCTACTCGTTATAAAGGAAAACACAAATTTCCGGCCGATGTCAACTCGTTATTAGGGAAAAAGACATTTTTTACGGAAGGACAACTCGTTACAGAGAAAAACACAAATTTGAACTCGTTAATAAGAAGAAAACATGAATTCGAACTCGTTACCAAAGAAAAAACACAAATTTCTACTCGTTATAAAGGGAAAACACAAATTTCCGGCGATGTCAACTCGTTATTAGGGAAAAGACATTTTTTCCGGAAGGACAACTGTTACCCGAGAAAAACACAAATTTGAACTCGTTAATAAGAAGAAAACATGAATTCGAACTCGTTACCAAAGAAAAAACACAAATTTCTACTCGTTATAAAAGGAAAACACAAATTTCCGGCGATGTCAACTCGTTATTAGGGAAAAAGACATTTTTACGGAAGGACAACTCGTTAGCCGTTGAGAAAAACACAAATTTGAACTCGTTAATAAGAAGAAAACATGAATTCGAACTCGTTACCAAAGAAAAAACACAAATTTTTACTCGTTATAAAGGGAAAACACAAATTTCCGGCGATGTCAACTCGTTATTAGGGGAAAAAGACATTTTTACGGAAGGACAACTCGTTACCAGAGAAAAACACAAATTTGAACTCGTTAATAAGAAGAAAACATGAATTCGAACTCGTTACCAAAGAAAAAACACAAATTTCTACTCGTTATAAAGGGAAAACACAAATTTCCGGCGATGTCAACTCGTTATTCGGAAAAGACATTTTTTCAGGAAGGACAACTCGCTACCGTGTGAAAAACACAAATTTGAACTCGTTAATAAGAAGAAAACATGAATTCGAACTGTTACCAAAGAAAAAACACAAATTTCTACTCGTTATAAAAAGGGAAAACACAAATTTCCGGCGATGTCAACTCGTTATTAGGGAAAAAGACATTTTTACGGAAGGACAACTCGTTACCCGAGAAAAACACAAATTTGAACTCGTTAATAAGAAGAAAACATGAATTCGAACTCGTTACCAAAGAAAAAACACAAATTTCTACTCGTTATAAAGGGAAAACACAAATTTCCGGCGATGTCAACTCGTTATTAGGGAAAAAGACATTTTTTCCGGAAGGACAACTCGTTACCGAGAGAAAAACACAAATTTGAACTCGTTAATAAGAAGAAAACATGAATTCGAACTCGTTACCAAAGAAAAAACACAAATTTTACTCGTTATAAAGGGAAAACACAAATTTCCGGCGATGTCAACTCGTTATTCGGGAAAAAGACATTTTTTACGGAAGGACAACTCGTTACCAGAGAAAAACACAAATTTGAACTCGTTAATAAGAAGAAAACATGAATTCGAACTCGTTACCAAAGAAAAAACACAAATTTCTACTCGTTATAAAGGGAAAACACAAATTTCCGGCGATGTCAACTCGTTATTAGGGAAAAAGACATTTTTTACGGAAGGACAACTCGTTACCGAGAGAAAAACACAAATTTGAACTCGTTAATAAGAAGAAAACATGAATTCGAACTCGTTACCAAAGAAAAAACACAAATTTCTACTCGTTATAAAGAGAAAACACAAATTTCCGGCTGATGTCAACTCGTTATTAGGGAAAAAGACATTTTTTACGGAAGGACAACTCGTTACCAAGAGAGAAAAACACAAATTTGAACTCGTTAATAAGAAGAAAACATGAATTCGAACTCGTTACCAAAGAAAAAACACAAATTTCTACTCGTTATAAAGGGAAAACACAAATTTCCGGCGATGTCAACTCGTTATTAGGGAAAAAGACATTTTTTCTCGGAAGGACAACTCGTTACCGAGAGCTAAAAACACAAATTTGAACTCGTTAATAAGAAGAAAACATGAATTCGAACTCGTTACCAAAGAAAAAACACAAATTTCTACTCGTTATAAAAGGAAAACACAAATTTCCGCCGATGTCAACTCGTTATTCGGGAAAAAGACATTTTTTACGGAAGGACAACTCGTTACCGAGAGAAAAACACAAATTTGAACTCGTTAATAAGAAGAAAACATGAATTCGAACTCGTTACCAAAGAAAAAACACAAATTTCTACTCGTTATAAAGGGAAAACACAAATTTCCGGCGATGTCAACTCGTTATTAGGGAAAAAGACATTTTTTTTTCCGGAAGGACAACTCGTTACCAGAGAAAAACACAAATTTGAACTCGTTAATAAGAAGAAAACATGAATTCGAACTCGTTACCAAAGAAAAAACACAAATTTCTACTCGTTATAAAGGGAAAACACAAATTTCCGGTGATGTCAACTCGTTATTGGGGAAAAGACATTTTTTATGGAAGGACAACTCGTTACCAGAGAAAAACACAAATTTGAACTCGTTAATAAGAAGAAAACATGAATTCGAACTCGTTACCAAAGAAAAAACACAAATTTTTACTCGTTATAAAGAGAAAACACAAATTTCCGGCGATGTCAACTCGTTATTAGGGAAAAATACATTTTTTCCGGAAGGACAACTTGTTACCGAGAGAAAAACACAAATTTGAACTCGTTAATAAGAAGAAAACATGAATTCGAACTCGTTACCAAAGAAAAAACACAAATTTCTACTCGTTATAAAGGAAAACACAAATTTCCGGCGATGTCAACTCGTTATTGGGTGGAAAAGACATTTTTTCGGAAGGACAACTCGTTACAGAGAAAAACACAAATTTGAACTCGTTAATAAGAAGAAAACATGAATTCGAACTCGTTACCAAAAAAAAACACAAATTTCTACTCGTTATAAAGGGAAAACACAAATTTCCGGCGATGTCAACTCGTTATTGGGGAAAAAGACATTTTTTTTCTGGAAGGACAACTCGTTACCGTAGAGAAAAACACAAATTTGAACTCGTTAATAAGAAGAAAACATGAATTCGAACTCGTTACCAAAGAAAAACACAAATTTTACTCGTTATAAAGGGAAAACACAAATTTCCGGCGATGTCAACTCGTTATTAGGGAAAAAGACATTTTTTTACGCAAGGACAACTCGTTACCGAGAGAAAAACACAAATTTGAACTCGTTAATAAGAAGAAAACATGAATTCGAACTCGTTACCAAAGAAAAAACACAAATTTCTACTCGTTATAAAGGAAAACACAAATTTCCGGCGATGTCAACTCGTTATTAGGGAAAAAGAAATTTTTTTTTTGGAAGGACAACTCGTTACCAGAGAAAAACACAAATTTGAACTCGTTAATAAGAAGAAAACATGAATTCGAACTCGTTACCAAAGAAAAAACACAAATTTTACTCGTTATAAAGGGAAAACACAAATTTCCGGCGATGTCAACTCGTTATTAGGGACAAAAAGACATTTTTTTCTGGAAGGACAACTCGTTACCGGAGAAAAACACAAATTTGAACTCGTTAATAAGAAGAAAACATGAATTCGAACTCGTTCCGCACCAAAGAAAAAACACAAATTTTTACTCGTTATAAAGGGAAAACACAAATTTCCGGTGATGTCAACTCGTTATTAGGGAAAAAGACATTTTTCCGGAAGGACAACTCGTTACCGAGAGAAAAAACACAAATTTGAACTCGTTAATAAGAAGAAAACATGAATTCGAACTCGTTACCAAAGAAAAAACACAAATTTCTACTCGTTATAAAAGGGAAAACACAAATTTCCGGCGATGTCAACTCGTTATTAGGGAAAAAGACATTTTTTATGGAAGGACAACTCGTTACCAGAGAAAAACACAAATTTGAACTCGTTAATAAGAAGAAAACATGAATTCGAACTCGTTACAAAGAAAAAACACAAATTTTTACTCGTTATAAAGGGAAAACACAAATTTCCGGCGATGTCAACTCGTTATTAGGGAAAAGACATTTTTTACGGAAGGACAACTCGTTACAGAGAAAAACACAAATTTGAACTCGTTAATAAGAAGAAAACATGAATTCGAACTCGTTACCAAAGAAAAACACAAATTTCTACTCGTTATAAAGGGAAAACACAAATTTCCGGCGATGTCAACTCGTTATTAGGGAAAAAGACATTTTTTCCGGAAGGACTACTCGTTACCAGGAGAAAAACACAAATTTGAACTCGTTAATAAGAAGAAAACATGAATTCGAACTTCGTTACCAAAGAAAAAACACAAATTTTACTCGTTATAAAGGGAAAACACAAATTTCCGGCGATGTCAACTCGTTATTAGGGAAAAGACATTTTTGCACGGAAGGACAACTCGTTACTGAGAGAGAAAACACAAATTTGAACTGCGTTAAATAAGAAGAAAACATGAATTCGAACTCGTTACCAAAGAAAAAAACACAAATTTCTACTCGTTATAAAGGGAAAACACAAATTTCCGAATGATGTCAACTCCATTAAGGAAAGAAAACATTTTTTGGAAAGGACAACTCGTTACAGAGAAAAACACAAATTTGAACTCGTTAATAAGAAGAAAACATGAATTCGAACTGCAATTTTACAAAGAAAAAAACACAAATTTTTTACTCGTTATAAAGAAAAACACAAATTTCACGAGCGATGTCAACTCGTTATTAGGGTAGAAAAGACATTTTTTTAAAAGGAAGGACAACTCGTTACCAAGAGAAAAACACAAATTTGAACTCGTTAATAAGAAGAAAACATGAATTGAACTCAAGTTACTCAAGAAAAAACACAAATTTGCTACAATCGTTATAAAGGGAAAACACAAATTTCCGAGACGATGTCAACTCGTTATTAGGGCGAAAAGACATTTTTTTTACGGAAGGACAACTCGTTACGAGAGAAAAAAACACAAAATTTGAACTCGTTAATAAGAAGAAAACATGAATTGAACAATTCGTTACCAAAAGAAAAAACACAAATTTCTACTCGTTATAAAGGGAAAGCACAAATTTCCGGCGATGTCAACTCGTTATTGTGGGAAAAAACATTTTTTACCGGAAGGACAACTCGATGCGAGAAAAACACAAATTTGAACTCGTTAATAAAAGAAGAAAACATGAATTCGAACTCGTTACCAAAAGAAAAACACAAATTTCTACTCGTTATAAAGGAAAACTTACAAATTTCCTCGATGTCAACTGCGTTATTAGGGAAAAGACATTTTACTCGGCAAAGGACAACTCGTTACACGAGAGAAACACAAATTTGAACTCGTTAATAAGAAGAAAACATGGTGAATTCGAACTGGTACCAAAAAAACACAACATTTCTACTCATTTATAAAAGGAAAAACACAAATTTCCAGCAAATGTCAACGTAGTTATGGGAAAAAAAGACATTTTTTACACGAAGGACAACTAATTACGAGTAGAAAAACACAAATTTGAACTCGTTAATAAGAAGAAAACTTTATGAATTCGAACTCTGACTACCCAAGAAAAAAACACAAATTTCTATACTCGTTATAAGCGGAAAACACAAATTTCATGATATGAAAAACTTCGTTATTAGGGAAAAAGACACATTTTTTACTGAAGGACAACGGTCATTACAGGAAGAAAAACACAAATTTGAACTACGGTAACAAGAAGAAAACATGAATTCAAACTCAAGTTACAAAAAGAAAAAAACAATAAATTTCTACTCGTTATAAAAGGAAAACACAAATTTACGGCGATGTCCAACTCGTTATTTGGGAAAAAGGCATTTTTTTTGGAATAGTTATCAACTCATTACCTGTGAGAAACACAAATTTGAACTCGTTAAATAAGAAGAAAACATGAATTGAAATCAATGTGCACAAAGAAAAAACACAAATTTATATCGTAATACAAGGGAAAAAACAGAATTTCCCTATATGTCAACTACGTTATTAAGGAAAAAAGACATTTTTACGGAATGACAACTCGCTACTCCGTGAAAGTTCAAAATTTGAACTTCGCCAGACACAGAAGAACATATGAATTCGAACTCGCCACCAAAGAAAAACACATAGAATTTCTAGATGCTATGTTGGAAAAAAACAAATTCTACGGCGATGCTCAACCTCGTTATTAGGGAAAAAGACATTTTTGCTTAAGGAGAGGACAACCTACTTACTGGCCTAAAACAATAAATTTGAACTGCTAATTAGAAGAAACATGAACCTAACTCATTACCAAAGAAAAAAAACACAATTTCTACTCGTGAGAACATTGGAAAACGCAAATTTCCCTCGATGTCAACCTCGTTACTAGTAAGCAAGACATTTTTTTCTGAAGTGACAACTCGTTACTCGAGAAAACACAAATTTGAACTCGTTAATAAAGAAGAAAACATGAATTTCCTGAACTCGCTATTCAAAGAAAAAACACAAATTTTTACCTTTCGTTATAAAGAGAAAAACACAAATTTCCGGCGATGTCAACTCGTTATTAAGGAAAAGACATTTTATCTCTAGCAATGACAACTCAGATTACTGCAGAGAAAACACAATTTGAACTCGTTATTAAGAAGAAAACATGTATTCGAACTCGACATACGAAAATGAAAAAAACACAAATTTCTACCGTTATAAAGGGAAAACACTAATTTCACGTGACGATGTCAACTCATATTGATGGAAAAAGACATTTTTCCTGAAGGGACAACTCAGATTACAGAGAAAACACAAATTTGAACTCGTTAATACGAAGAAAGCATGAATTCAACTCGTTACCAAAGAAAAAACACAAATTTCTACTCGTTATAAAGGGAAAACACAAATTTCACGGAAATTGATGTCAACTCGTATTGTGGAAAAGACATTTTTTCACAGGAAGACAACACTTCGTTACCAGAGAAAAACACAAATTTGGAACTCGTTAATAGAAGAAAATGATGAATTCGAACTCGTTACCAAAAGAAAAATACAAATTTCTACCAAGATTTATAGAAGTGGAAAACACAAAATTCTAGAGGTGATGTCAACTCGTTATTTGGGACAAAAGACATTTTTCTCTGGAAGGACAACTCGATACGTGAGAAGAAACACAAATTTGAACCCGTTAATAGAAGAAAACTTAGAGAATTCGAACTTCGTTAGAAGAAAACACAAATTTCATTACCAAAAGTTATAAAGGAAAACACAAATTTCCGCGATGTCAACTTCGTTATTAGGGAAAAAGACATAGACTGGAAGGACAATCCTTCATAGTTACTAAGAGAAAAACACAAATTTGAACTCGTTAATAAGAAGAAAACATGAATTCGAACTACGATTGCAAAGAAAAAGTACACAAATTTCATTTACCGTTATAAAGGGAAACACAAATTTCAGCGATGTCAACTCGTTATAGGAAAAAACATTTTTACGGAAGGACAACTCGTTACTAAGAGAAAAACACAAATTTGAACTCGTTAATAAGAATAAAACATGAATTGAACTCGTTACCAAGAAAAAACACAAATTTCTACTCGTTATAAAGGGAAAACACAAATTTCCGGCGATGTCAACTCGTTATTCGGGAAAAGACATTTTTTCGGAAGGACAACTCGTTACCAGAGAAAAACACAAATTTGAACTCGTTAATAAGAAGAAAACATGAATTCAAACTCGTTACCAAAAAAAAACACAAATTTCTACCGTTATAAAGGAAAACACAAATTTCCGGTGATGTCAACTCGTTATTCAGGGAAAAAGACATTTTTTCTCTGGAAGGACAACTCGTTACCGATGCAGAAAAACACAAATTTGAACTCGTTAATAAGAAGAAAACATGAATTCGAACCCGTTACCAAAGAAAAAACACAAATTTCTACTCGTTATAAAGGGAAAACACAAATTTCCAAGCGATGTCAACTCGTTATCTAGGGAAAAAGACATTTTTTCCTGGAAGGACAACTCGTTACCAGAGAAAAAACACAAATTTGAACTCGTTAATAAGAAGAAAACATGAATTCGAACTCGTTACCAAAGAAAAAACACAAATTTCTACTCGTTATAAAGGAAAACACAAATTTCCGGCGATGTCAACTCGTTATTCGGGAAAAGACATTTTTTTCGGAAGGACAACTCGTTACCAGAGAAAACACAAATTTGAACTCGTTAATAAGAAGAAAACATGAATTCGAACTCGTTACCAAAGAAAAACACAAATTTCTACTCGTTATAAAGGGAAAACACAAATTTCCGGCGATGTCAACTCGTTATTAGGAAAAGACATTTTTCCGGAGAATCCGACAACTCGTTACCAGAGAAAAACACAAATTTGAACTCGTTATAAGAAGAAAACATGAATTCGAACTCGTTACCAAAGAAAAACACAAATTTCTACTCAAGTTATAAAGGGAAAACACAAATTTCCGGCGATGTCAACTCGTTATTAGGAAAAAGACATTTTTTCCGAAGGACAACTCAGTTACGAGAAAAACACAAATTTGAACTCGTTAATAAGAAGAAAACATGAATTCGAACTCGTTACAAAGAAAAAAAACACAAATTTCTACTCGTTATAAAGGGAAAACACAAATTTCCGCGATGTCAACTCGTTATTAGGGAAAAAGACATTTTTTTCGAAGACAACTCGTTTACCGAGAAAAACACAAATTTGAACTCGTTAATAAGAAGAAAACATAATTCGAACTCAAGTTACTCAAAGAAAAAACACAAATTTCTACCGCATATAAAGGGAAAACACAAATTTCCGGCGATGTCAACTCGTTATTCGGGAAAAAGACATTTTTTCCGGAAGGACAACTCGTTACAGAGAAAAACACAAATTTGAACTCGTTAATAAGAAGAAAACATGAATTCGAACTCGTTACCAAAGAAAAAACACAAATTTCTACTGTTATAAAGTGGAAAACACAATTTCGGCGATGTCAACTCGTTATTAGGGAAAAAGACATTTTTCCGAAGGACAACTCATTACCAGAGAAAAACACAAATTTGAACTCGTTAATAAGAAGAAAACATGAATTCGAACTCACATACCAAAGAAAAAACACAAATTTCTACTCGTTATAAAGGAAAACACAAATTTCCGGCGATGTCAACTCGTTATTCGGGAAAAAAGACATTTTTTCTGAAGGACAACTCGTTACCAGAGAAAACACAAATTTGAACTCGTTAATAAGAAGAAAACATGAATTGAACTGAATTTACCAAAGAAAAAACACAAATTTCTACTCGTTATAAAGGGAAAACACAAATTTCAAAGCGTATGTCAACTCGTTATTACAGGAAAAAGACATTTTTTTCCGGGAAGGACAACTGCTACTGTGAGAAAAACACAAATTTGAACTCGTTAATCATGAAGAAAACATGAATTCGAACTCGTTACCAAAGAAAAACACAAATTTTTACTCGAAGTAGATAAAGGGAAAACACAAATTTCAGCGATGTCAACTCGTTATTCAGGTGGAAAAGACATTTTTTCTTGAAGGACAACTCATGTTACTGAGAGAAAACACAAATTTGAACTCGTTAATAAGAAGAAAACATGAATTCGAACTCGTTACCAAAGAAAAGAAACACAAATTTCTACTCGTTATAAAGGAAACACAAATTTCCAGGCGATGTCAACTCAATTATTAGGAAAAAGACATTTTTTCCTGAAGGACAACTCGTTACAGTGAAAAACACAATTTGAACTCGTTAATAAGAAGAAAACATGAATTCGAACTCGTTACCAGAAGAAAAAACACAAATTTCTACTCGTTATAAAGGGAAAACACAAATTTCCGGCGATGTCAACTCGTTATTATGTGGAAAAAGACATTTTTTCTCGGGAAGGACAACTCGTTACCAGAGAAAAACACAAATTTGAACTCGTTAATAAGAAGAAAACATGAATTCGAACTCGTTACCAAAGAAAAAACACAAATTCTACTCGTTATAAAGGGAAAACACAAATTTCAAGCGATGTCAACTCGTTATTAGGGGGAAAAGACATTTTTTCTGGAAGGACAACTCGTTACCAGCAGAAAAACACAAATTTGAACTCGTTAATAAGAAGAAAACATGAATTCGAACTGCTACCAAAGAAAAAACACAAATTTCTACTCGATTATAAAGTGGAAAACACAAATTTCCGGCGATGTCAACTCGTTATTAGGGGAAAAAGACATTTTTTCGAAGGACAACATTCGTTACTGCAGAGAAAAACACAAATTTGAACTCGATTAATAAGAAGAAAACATGACCTAACTCAATTACCAAAGAAAAACACAAATTTCTACTCGTTATAAAGTGAAAACACAAATTTCCGGCGATGTCAACTCGTTATTAGGGAAAAAGACATTTTTTTTCTTGAAGGACAACATCGTTCACGGTGAGAAAAACACAAATTTGAACTCGTTAATAAGAAGAAAACATGAATTCGAACTCGTTACAAAGAAAAAACACAAATTTCTACTCGTTATAAAAAGTGGAAAACACAAATTTCCGGCGATGTCAACTCGTTATTAGGGAAAAGACATTTTTTCCGGAAGGACAACTCGTTACAGAGAAAAACACAAATTTGAACTCGCTTAATAAGAAGAAAAACAATGAATTCGGAACTCGTTACCAAAGAAAAAACACAAATTTCTACTCGTTATAAAGGGAAAACACAAATTTCCGGCGATGTCAACTCGTTATTAGAGGGAAAAAGACATTTTTTCTACGGGAAAGGACAACTCGATACCGTAGAAAAACACAAATTTGAACTCCGTTAATAAGAAGAAAACATGAATTCGAACTCGTTACCAAAGAAAAACACAAATTTCTACTCGTTATAAAGGAAAACACAAATTTCCGAAGATGTCAACTCGTTATTCAGGGAAAAAGACATTTTTTCCGAAGGACAACTCATTACCAGAGAAAAACACAAATTTGAACCTTCGTTAATAAGAAGAAAACATGAATTCGAACTCGTTACCAAAGAAAAAACACAAATTTCTACTGCGTTATAAAGGGAAAACACAAATTTCCGGCGATGTCAACTCGTTAAGAGTGGGAAAAAGACATTTTTATCCGAAGGACAACTCGTTACAATGAGAAAACACAATTTTAACTCGTTAATAAGAAGAAAAACATGAATTCGAACTCATTGCCAAAGAAAAAAACACAAATTTTTACTCGTTATAAAGGAGAAAACACAAAATTCCTCGCGATGTCAACTTCATTATTAAAGGGAAAAGACATTTTTCCCCGAAGCGACAACCTCAGCTACTCCAGAGAAAAACACAAATTTGAACTCGTTAATAAGAAGAAAACATGAATTTAAACTCAAGCTACTAAAGAAAAAACACAAATTTCTACTTGTTATAAAGTGGAAAACACAAATTTCCGGCGATGTCAACTCGTTTATTGTGTGGAAAAGATGGCATTTTTATTCCGAAGCAGACAACTTTGCTACTCAGAGAAAAACACAAATTTGAACTCGCGAATAAGAAGAAACATGAATTCAAACTCGCTACCAAAGTTAAAAACACAAATTTCTACTCATAGATAGGGAAAACGCAAATCATCCGTCAACTCAAGATGTCAACATTTTTCACGGGTAGACAATTACCGTGGAAAAACACATTTTGTTAATAAGAAGAAAACATGAGACAACTCAATAAAGTCTACCTATAGAAAAACACAAATTTGAACTCGTTGAACTGCAAGAAGAAAACATGAATTCAAACTTCGTTACCAAAGAAAAAACACAAAATTCTACTCAAGCTAGGGGTATGAAAACACAAATTTCCGCGTATGTCAACTCGCTATTCGGGAAAGACATTTTTTCTGAAGGACAACTCTGCTACTCGGTGAGAAAAACACAAATTTGAACTCGGTTACAAAGAAGAAAACATGAATTCGAACTCGTTACCAAAGAAAAAACACAAAATTTCTGCATTACATGAAAGGAAAACACAAATTTCCGGCGATGTTTAACTCGTTATCGGGGGAAAAGACATTTTTCTCGAAGGACAACTCAAGTTACCGAGAAAAACACAAATTTGAACTCGTTAACAAGAAGAAAACATGAATTCAAACTCTGTTACCAAAGAAAAACACAAATTTCTACCTCGCTATAAAGCGGAAAACACAAATTAAACAAGTGATACTGAACTCTGTTATTAGGGTAAAGACATTTTTTCTCGTAAGGACTACACGTTACCAAGAAAAACACAAATTTGAACTCGTTAATAAGCAGAAGAAACATGAATTCAAAACTCGTTACCAAAGAAAATGACAAATTTCTACTCGCTGTAGTAAAAAGTGGAAAACACAAATTTCCGGTGATGTCAACTCGTTATTCGGAGGAAAAAGACATTTTTCTCCGAAGGACAACTCGCTACTTAAAGTGAAAAACACAAATTTGAACCTCATATAATTAAGAAGAAAACATGAATTCGAACCTTACAAGTTAGCAAAGAAAAAACACAAATTTCTACTGCTATGTAAAGGAAAACACAAATTTCCGGCGATGTCAACTCAAGTTATTCGAAAAAGACATTTTTTTTCTCTCGAAGGACAACTCACTAAATCAGCAGAAAACACAAATTCGAACTCGCTAATAAGAAGAAACATGAATTCGAACTCGTTACCAAAGATAAAACACAAATTTTTACTCGTTATAAAGGGAAAACACAAATTCTCCACGTATGTCAACTCAAGTTATTAGGGAAAAGACATTTTTTCTCTGAAGGGACAACTCGTTACCAAAGAGAAAAACACAAATTTGAACTCGTTAATAAGAAGAAAACATGAATTCGAACTCGTTATCAAAGAAAAAACACAAATTTCTACTCGTTATAAAGCGGAAAACACAAATTTCCCAAGCGATGTCAACTCGTTATTAGGGAAAAAGACATTTTTTCCTGAAGGACAACTCGTTACTGTAGAAAAACACAAATTTGAACTCGTTAATAAGAAGAAAACATGAATTCAACTCGTTACCAAAGAAAACAACACAAATTTCTACTCGTTATAGTGGAAAAACAAATTTCCGGCGATGTCAACTCGTTATTCAGGGAAAAAGACATTTTTTCTCCGAAGGACAACTCTACACGTTGAAAAACACAAATTTGAACTCGTTAATAAGAAGAAAAACATGAATTCGAACTCGTTACCAAAGAAAAAACTAAATTTTTACTCTGTTATAAAAGAAGAGAAACACAAATTTCCAAATATGTCAACTCGTTATTAGGGAAAAAGACATTTAATCTCGGGAAGGACAACTCGCTACCAGAGAAAAACACAAATTTGAACTCGCTAATAAGAAGAAAACATGAATTCGAACTCACACAAAGAAAAACACAAATTTTTACTCAAGTTATAAAGGAGAAAACACAAATTTCCGACGATGTCAACTGGTATATTCAGTGGAAAAAGACATTTTTATTCGAAGGACAACTCGTTACCAGAGAAAACACAAATTTGAACTCGTTAAGCAAGAAGAAAACATGAATTCGAACTCGTTACCAAAGAAAAAACACAAATTTCTACTCGTTATAAAGTGGAAAAACACAAATTTCCGACGATGTCAACTCGTTGTTAGGGAAAAAGACATTTTTTTCTGAAGACAACTCGTTACCTGTGAGAAAAACACAAATTTGAACTCGTTAATAAGAAGAAAACATGAATTCGAACTCGTTACCAAAGAAAAACACAAATTTCTACTCGTTATAAAGGAAAACACAAATTTCCGCGATGTCAACTCGTTATTCGGGTGGAAAAACATTTTTTCTCGAAAGGACAACTCTGCTACAGAGAAAAACACAAATTTGAACTCGTTAATAAGAAGAAAACATGAATTCGAACTCGTTACCAAAGAAAAACACAAATTTCTACTCGTTATAAAGGGAAAACACAAATTTCCGGCGATGTCAACTCGTTATTAGTGGAAAAAGACATTTTTTCTGGAAGGACAACTCGTTACCAGAGAAAAACACAAATTTGAACTCGTTAATAAGAAGAAAACATGAATTCGAACTCGTTACCAAAGAAAAAACACAAATTTTTACTCGTTATAAAGAGAAAACACAAATTTCCGGCGATGTCAACTCGTTATTATGGAAAAAGACATTTTTTCCAAGGACAACTCGTTACCAGAGAAAAACACAAATTTGAACTCGTTAATAAGAAGAAAACATGAATTCGAACTCGTTACCAAAGAATAACACAAATTTCTACTCGTTATAAAGGGAAAACACAAATTTCCGGCGATGTCAACTCGTTATTCCGTGGAAAAAGACATTTTTTTCTCGGGAAGGACAACTCGTTACCAGAGAGAAAAACACAAATTTGAACTCGTTAATAAGAAGAAAACATGAATTCGAACTCGTTACCAAAGAAAAACACAAATTTCTACTCGTTATAAAGTGGAAAACACAAATTTCCGGCGATGTCAACTCGTTATTAGGGAAAAAAGACATTTTTTCTCGAAGGACAACTCGTTACCAGAGAAAAACACAAATTTGAACTCGTTAATAAGAAGAAAACATGAATTCGAACTCGTTACCAAAGAAAAAACACAAATTTCTACTCGTTATAAAGGAAAACACAAATTTCCGGCGATGTCAACTCGTTATTGGGAAAAAGACATTTTTTTCGGAAGGACAACTCGTTACCGTAGAGAAAAACACAAATTTGAACTCGTTAATAAGAAGAAAACATGAATTCGAACTCGTTACCAAAGAAAAAACACAAATTTTTACTCGTTATAAAGGAAAACACAAATTTCCGGCGATGTCAACTCGTTATTAAAGTGGAAAAAGACATTTTTCTCCGGAAGGACAACTCGTTACCAGAGAAAAACACAAATTTGAACTCGTTAATAAGAAGAAAACATGAATTCGAACTCGTTACCAAAGAAAAACACAAATTTCTACTCGTTATAAAGGGAAAACACAAATTTCCGGCGATGTCAACTCGTTATTGTGGAAAAAGACATTTTTTTCTCGGAAGGACAACTCGTTACCAGAGAAAAACACAAATTTGAACTCGTTAATAAGAAGAAAACATGAATTCGAACTCGTTACCAAAGAAAAAACACAAATTTCTACTCGTTATAAAGGGAAAACACAAATTTCCGGCGATGTCAACTCGTTATTAGGGAAAAAGACATTTTTCTCGCAAGGACAACTCGTTACCGAGAAAAACACAAATTTGAACTCGTTAATAAGAAGAAAACATGAATTCGAACTCGTTACCAAAGAAAAACACAAATTTCTACTCGTTATAAAGGGAAAACACAAATTTCCGGCGATGTCAACTCGTTATTAGGGAAAAAGACATTTTTTTCTCGAAGGACAACTCGTTACCAAGAGAAAAACACAAATTTGAACTCGTTAATAAGAAGAAAACATGAATTCGAACTCGTTACCAAAGAAAAACACAAATTTCTACTCGTTATAAAGTGGAAAACACAAATTTCCGGCGATGTCAACTCGTTATTAGTGGGAAAAAGACATTTTTCTCGGAAGGACAACTCGTTACTCAAGCAGAAAAACACAAATTTGAACTCGTTAATAAGAAGAAAACATGAATTCGAACTCGTTACCAAAGAAAAAACACAAATTTCTACTCGTTATAAAGGGAAAACACAAATTTCCGGCGATGTCAACTCGTTATTAGGAAAAAGACATTTTTCCGGAAGGACAACTCGTTACAGAGAAAACACAAATTTGAACTCGTTAATAAGAAGAAAACATGAATTCGAACTCGTTACCAAAGAAAAACACAAATTTCTACTCGTTATAAAGTGGAAAACACAAATTTCCGGCGATGTCAACTCGTTATTAGGGAAAAAAGACATTTTTTCCGGAAGGACAACTCGTTACCAGAGAAAAACACAAATTTGAACTCGTTAATAAGAAGAAAACATGAATTCGAACTCGTTACCAAAGAAAAACACAAATTTCTACTCGTTATAAAGGAAAACACAAATTTCCGGCGATGTCAACTCGTTATTATTGGGGAAAAAAGACATTTTTTCTCGAAGGACAACTCGTTACAGAGAAAAACACAAATTTGAACTCGTTAATAAGAAGAAAACATGAATTCGAACTCGTTACCAAAGAAAAAACACAAATTTCTACTCGTTATAAAGGGAAAACACAAATTTCCGGCGATGTCAACTCGTTATTCGTGGAAAAAGACATTTTTTCTCTGAAGGACAACTCGTTACTGAGAAAAACACAAATTTGAACTCGTTAATAAGAAGAAAACATGAATTCGAACTCGTTACCAAAGAAAAAACACAAATTTTACTCGTTATAAAGGAAAACACAAATTTCCGGCGATGTCAACTCGTTATTAGGGAAAAGACATTTTTTTCGGAAGGACAACTCGTTACCGAGAAAAACACAAATTTGAACTCGTTAATAAGAAGAAAACATGAATTCGAACTCGTTACCAAAGAAAAAACACAAATTTCTACTCGTTATAAAGGAAAACACAAATTTCCGGCGATGTCAACTCGTTATCAAGGAAAAGACATTTTTTTTCCGAAGGACAACTCGTTACCAGAGAAAAACACAAATTTGAACTCGTTAATAAGAAGAAAACATGAATTCGAACTCGTTACCAAAGAAAAAACACAAATTTCTACTCGTTATAAAGGAAAACACAAATTTCCGGCGATGTCAACTCGTTATTAGGGAAAAAGACATTTTTTCCGGAAGGACAACTCGTTACAGAGAAAAACACAAATTTGAACTCGTTAATAAGAAGAAAACATGAATTCGAACTCGTTACCAAAGAAAAACACAAATTTCTACTCGTTATAAAGGAAAACACAAATTTCCGGCGATGTCAACTCGTTATTAGGGAAAAAGACATTTTATCTCGGAAGGACAACTCGTTACCTAGAGAAAAACACAAATTTGAACTCGTTAATAAGAAGAAAACATGAATTCGAACTCGTTACCAAAGAAAAAACACAAATTTCTACTCGTTATAAAGGGAAAACACAAATTTCCGGCGATGTCAACTCGTTATTAGGGGAAAAAGACATTTTTTCCGGAAGGACAACTCGTTACTGTGAGAAAAACACAAATTTGAACTCGTTAATAAGAAGAAAACATGAATTCGAACTCGTTACCAAAGAAAAAACACAAATTTCTACTCGTTATAAAGGGAAAACACAAATTTCCGGCGATGTCAACTCGTTATTAGGGAAAAAGACATTTTTTTCGGGAAGGACAACTCGTTACCAGAGAAAAACACAAATTTGAACTCGTTAATAAGAAGAAAACATGAATTCGAACTCGTTACCAAAGAAAAAACACAAATTTCTACTCGTTATAAAGGGAAAACACAAATTTCCGGCGATGTCAACTCGTTATTAGGGAAAAAGACATTTTTTCTGGAAGGACAACTCGTTACCAGAGAAAAACACAAATTTGAACTCGTTAATAAGAAGAAAACATGAATTCGAACTCGTTACCAAAGAAAAAACACAAATTTCTACTCGTTATAAAGGAAAACACAAATTTCCGGCGATGTCAACTCGTTATCGGGAAAAAGACATTTTTTCTGGAAGGACAACTCGTTACCAGAGAAAAACACAAATTTGAACTCGTTAATAAGAAGAAAAACATGAATTCGAACTCGTTACCAAAGAAAAAACACAAATTTCTACTCGTTATAAAGGGAAAACACAAATTTCCGGCGATGTCAACTCGTTATTAGGGAAAAAGACATTTTTTTCTAGAAGGACAACTCGTTACCAGAGAAAACACAAATTTGAACTCTTTAATAAGAAGAAAACATGAATTCGAACTCGTTACCAAAGAAAAAACACAAATTTCTACTCGTTATAAAGGGAAAACACAAATTTCCGCTGATGTCAACTCGTTATTAGGGAAAAAGACATTTTTTTCTGGAAGGACAACTCGTTACCAGAGAAAAACACAAATTTGAACTCGTTAACAAGAAGAAAACATGAATTCGAACTCGTTACCAAAGAAAAAACACAAATTTCTACTCGTTATAAAGGGAAAACACAAATTTCCGGCGATGTCAACTCGTTATTGGGAAAAAGACATTTTTTCGAAGGACAACTCGTTACAGAGAAAAACACAAATTTGAACTCGTTAATAAGAAGAAAACATGAATTCGAACTCGTTACCAAAGAAAAAACACAAATTTCTACTCGTTATAAAGGGAAAACACAAATTTCCGGCGATGTCAACTCGTTATTAGGGAAAAAGACATTTTTTCCGGAAGGACAACTCGTTACCAAGAGAAAAACACAAATTTGAACTCGTTAATAAGAAGAAAACATGAATTCGAACTCGTTACCAAAGAAAAAACACAAATTTCTACTCGTTATAAAGGGAAAACACAAATTTCCGGCGATGTCAACTCGTTATTAAGGAAAAAGACATTTTTTCTCGAAGAAAAACTCGTTACCAGAGAAAAACACAAATTTGAACTCGTTAATAAGAAGAAAACATGAATTCGAACTCGTTACCAAAGAAAAAACACAAATTTCTACTCGTTATAAAGGGAAAACACAAATTTCCGGCGATGTCAACTCGTTATTAGGGAAAAAGACATTTTTTCCGAAGGACAACTCGTTACCAAAGAAAAACACAAATTTGAACTCGTTAATAAGAAGAAAACATGAATTCGAACTCGTTACCAAAGAAAAAACACAAATTTCTACTCGTTATAAAGGAAAACACAAATTTCCGGCGATGTCAACTCGTTATTAGTGGAAAAAGACATTTTTCTCGAAGGACAACTCGTTACCAGAGAAAAACACAAATTTGAACTCGTTAATAAGAAGAAAACATGAATTCGAACTCGTTACCAAAGAAAAAACACAAATTTCTACTCGTTATAAAGGGAAAACACAAATTTCCGGCGATGTCAACTCGTTATTAGGGAAAAAGACATTTTTTCCGGAAGGACAACTCGTTACCAGAGAAAAACACAAATTTGAACTCGTTAATAAGAAGAAAACATGAATTCGAACTCGTTACCAAAGAAAAAACACAAATTTCTACTCGTTATAAAGGAAAACACAAATTTCCGGCGATGTCAACTCGTTATTAGGGAAAAAGACATTTTTTTCGGAAGGACAACTCGTTACAGAGAAAAACACAAATTTGAACTCGTTAATAAGAAGAAAACATGAATTCGAACTCGTTACCAAAGAAAAAACACAAATTTCTACTCGTTATAAAGGGAAAACACAAATTTCCGGCGATGTCAACTCGTTATTAGGGAAAAAGACATTTTTTTCGGAAGGACAACTCGTTACCGAGAAAAACACAAATTTGAACTCGTTAATAAGAAGAAAACATGAATTCGAACTCGTTACCAAAGAAAAAACACAAATTTCTACTCGTTATAAAGGAAAACACAAATTTCCGGCGATGTCAACTCGTTATTAGGGAAAAAGACATTTTTTCCGAAGGACAACTCGTTACCAAGAGAAAAACACAAATTTGAACTTGTTAATAAGAAGAAAACATGAATTCGAACTCGTTACCAAAGAAAAAACACAAATTTCTACTCGTTATAAAGGGAAAACACAAATTTCCGGCGATGTCAACTCGTTATTAGGGAAAAAGACATTTTTTATCTGGAAGGACAACTCGTTACCAGAGAAAAACACAAATTTGAACTCGTTAATAAGAAGAAAACATGAATTCGAACTCGTTACCAAAGAAAAACACAAATTTCTACTCGTTATAAAGGGAAAACACAAATTTCCGGCGATGTCAACTCGTTATTAGGAAAAAGACATTTTTCCTCGAAGGACAACTCGTTACCGTGAGAAAACACAAATTTGAACTCGTTAATAAGAAGAAAACATGAATTCGAACTCGTTACCAAAGAAAACACAAATTTCTACTCGTTATAAAGGAAAACACAAATTTCCGGCGATGTCAACTCGTTATTAGGGAAAAAGACATTTTTTTCGAAGGACAACTCGTTACCAGAGAAAAACACAAATTTGAACTCGTTAATAAGAAGAAAACATGAATTCGAACTCGTTACCAAAGAAAAAACACAAATTTCTACTCGTTATAAAGGGAAAACACAAATTTCCGGCGATGTCAACTCGTTATTAGGGAAAAAGACATTTTTTTCCGAAGGACAACTCGTTACCAGAGAAAAACACAAATTTGAACTCGTTAATAAGAAGAAAACATGAATTCGAACTCGTTACCAAAGAAAAAACACAAATTTCTACTCGTTATAAAGGGAAAACACAAATTTCCGGCGATGTCAACTCGTTATTAGGGAAAAAGACATTTTTTCTCGAAGGACAACTCGTTACAGAGAAAAACACAAATTTGAACTCGTTAATAAGAAGAAAACATGAATTCGAACTCGTTACCAAAGAAAAACACAAATTTCTACTCGTTATAAAGGGAAAACACAAATTTCCGGCGATGTCAACTCGTTATTAGGGAAAAAAGACATTTTTTCCGAAGGACAACTCGTTACGTGAGAAAAACACAAATTTGAACTCGTTAATAAGAAGAAAACATGAATTCGAACTCGTTACCAAAGAAAAAACACAAATTTCTACTCGTTATAAAGGAAAACACAAATTTCCGGCGATGTCAACTCGTTATTCGGGAAAAAGACATTTTTTTCCGAAGGACAACTCGTTACCGAGAAAAACACAAATTTGAACTCGTTAATAAGAAGAAAACATGAATTCGAACTCGTTACCAAAGAAAAAACACAAATTTCTACTCGTTATAAAGGGAAAACACAAATTTCCGGCGATGTCAACTCGTTATTAGGGAAAAAGACATTTTTTCCGGAAGGACAACTCGTTACCGTGAGAAAAACACAAATTTGAACTCGTTAATAAGAAGAAAACATGAATTCGAACTCGTTACCAAAGAAAAAACACAAATTTCTACTCGTTATAAAGGGAAAACACAAATTTCCGGCGATGTCAACTCGTTATTAGGGAAAAAGACATTTTTCCGCGAAGGACAACTCGTTACAGAGAGAAAAACACAAATTTGAACTCGTTAATAAGAAGAAAACATGAATTCGAACTCGTTACCAAAGAAAAAACACAAATTTCTACTCGTTATAAAGGGAAAACACAAATTTCCGGCGATGTCAACTCGTTATTAGGGAAAAGACATTTTTTCTCGAAGGACAACTCGTTACCGTAGAAAAACACAAATTTGAACTCGTTAATAAGAAGAAAACATGAATTCGAACTCGTTACCAAAGAAAAAACACAAATTTCTACTCGTTATAAAGGGAAAACACAAATTTCCGGCGATGTCAACTCGTTATTAGTGGAAAAAGACATTTTTTCCGAAGGACAACTCGTTACCAGAGAAAAACACAAATTTGAACTCGTTAATAAGAAGAAAACATGAATTCGAACTCGTTACCAAAGAAAAACACAAATTTCTACTCGTTATAAAGGGAAAACACAAATTTCCGGCGATGTCAACTCGTTATTAGTGGAAAAAGACATTTTATCTCGGAAGGACAACTCGTTACCAGAGAAAAACACAAATTTGAACTCGTTAATAAGAAGAAAACATGAATTCGAACTCGTTACCAAAGAAAAAACACAAATTTCTACTCGTTATAAAGGGAAAACACAAATTTCCGGTGATGTCAACTCGTTATTAGTGGAAAAAGACATTTTTTCGGGAAGGACAACTCTTACTGTAGAAAAACACAAATTTGAACTCGTTAATAAGAAGAAAACATGAATTCGAACTCGTTACCAAAGAAAAACACAAATTTCTACTCGTTATAAAGGAAAACACAAATTTCCGGCGATGTCAACTCGTTATTAGGGAAAAAGACATTTTTTTCCGAAGGACAACTCGTTACTGCAGAGAAACACAAATTTGAACTCGTTAATAAGAAGAAAACATGAATTCGAACTCGTTACCAAAGAAAAAACACAAATTTCTACTCGTTATAAAGGGAAAACACAAATTTCCGGCGATGTCAACTCGTTATTAGGGAAAAAGACATTTTTCTCTGGAAGGACAACTCGTTACCAGAGAAAAACACAATTTGAACTCGTTAATAAGAAGAAAACATGAATTCGAACTCGTTACCAAAGAAAAACACAAATTTCTACTCGTTATAAAGGGAAAACACAAATTTCCGGCGATGTCAACTCGTTATTAGGGAAAAAGACATTTTTTCCGAAGGACAACTCGTTACCGCAGAAAAACACAAATTTGAACTCGTTAATAAGAAGAAAACATGAATTCGAACTCGTTACCAAAGAAAAAACACAAATTTCTACTCGTTATAAAGGAAAACACAAATTTCCGGCGATGTCAACTCGTTATTAGGGAAAAGACATTTTTTCGGAAGGACAACTCGTTACCAGAGAAAAACACAAATTTGAACTCGTTAATAAGAAGAAAACATGAATTCGAACTCGTTACCAAAGAAAAACACAAATTTCTACTCGTTATAAAGGAAAACACAAATTTCCGGCGATGTCAACTCGTTATTAGTGGAAAAGACATTTTTCTCGAAGGACAACTCGTTACCAGAGAAAAACACAAATTTGAACTCGTTAATAAGAAGAAAACATGAATTCGAACTCGTTACCAAAGAAAAACACAAATTTCTACTCGTTATAAAGGAAAACACAAATTTCCGAAGCGATGTCAACTCGTTATTGGGGGAAAAAGACATTTTTTCCTGGAAGGACAACTCGTTACCAGAGAAAAACACAAATTTGAACTCGTTAATAAGAAGAAAACATGAATTCGAACTCGTTACCAAAGAAAAACACAAATTTCTACTCGTTATAAAGGAAAACACAAATTTCCGGCGATGTCAACTCGTTATTAGTGGAAAAAGACATTTTTTTCCGAAGGACAACTCGTTACCGCAGAAAAACACAAATTTGAACTCGTTAATAAGAAGAAAACATGAATTCGAACTCGTTACCAAAGAAAAAACACAAATTTCTACTCGTTATAAAGGGAAAACACAAATTTCCGGCGATGTCAACTCGTTATTAGGAAAAAACATTTTTCTCGAAGGACAACTCGTTACCGAGAGAAAAACACAAATTTGAACTCGTTAATAAGAAGAAAACATGAATTCGAACTCGTTACCAAAGAAAAACACAAATTTCTACTCGTTATAAAGGGAAAACACAAATTTCCGGCGATGTCAACTCGTTATTACGGGAAAAAGACATTTTTCCGGAAGGACAACTCGTTACTGTGAGAAAAACACAAATTTGAACTCGTTAATAAGAAGAAAACATGAATTCGAACTCGTTACCAAAGAAAAAACACAAATTTCTACTCGTTATAAAGGGAAACACAAATTTCCGGCGATGTCAACTCGTTATTAGGGAAAAAGACATTTTTTCCGAAGGACAACTCGTTACATTGTGAGAAAAACACAAATTTGAACTCGTTAATAAGAAGAAAACATGAATTCGAACTCGTTACCAAAGAAAAAACACAAATTTCTACTCGTTATAAAGGGAAAACACAAATTTCCGGCGATGTCAACTCGTTATTAGGGAAAAGACATTTTTTTCCTGGAAGGACAACTCGTTACTGTGAGAAAAACACAAATTTGAACTCGTTAATAAGAAGAAAACATGAATTCGAACTCGTTACCAAAGAAAAAACACAAATTTCTACTCGTTATAAAGGGAAAACACAAATTTCCGGTGATGTCAACTCGTTATTAGGGAAAAGACATTTTTTCTGGAAGGACAACTCGTTACCAGAGAAAAACACAAATTTGAACTCGTTAATAAGAAGAAAACATGAATTCGAACTCGTTACCAAAGAAAAAACACAAATTTCTACTCGTTATAAAGGGAAAACACAAATTTCCGCGATGTCAACTCGTTATTAGGGAAAAAGACATTTTTTCTCGGAAGGACAACTCGTTACTAGAGAAAAAACACAAATTTGAACTCGTTAATAAGAAGAAAACATGAATTCGAACTCGTTACCAAAGAAAAAACACAAATTTTTACTCGTTATAATGAGAAAACACAAATTTCCGGCGATGTCAACTCGTTATTACAGGAAAAAGACATTTTTTCTTGAAGGACAACTCGTTACCAGAGAAAAACACAAATTTGAACTCGTTAATAAGAAGAAAACATGAATTCGAACTCGTTACCAAAGAAAAAACACAAATTTCTACTCGTTATAAAGGGAAAACACAAATTTCCGGCGATGTCAACTCGTTATTAGGGAAAAAAGACATTTTTTCCGGAAGGACAACTCGTTACCGAGAAAAACACAAATTTGAACTCGTTAATAAGAAGAAAACATGAATTCGAACTCGTTACCAAAGAAAAAACACAAATTTCTACTCGTTATAAAGGGAAAACACAAATTTCCGGCGATGTCAACTCGTTATTAGGGGAAAAGACATTTTTTTCCGGAAGGACAACTCGTTACCGAGAAAAACACAAATTTGAACTCGTTAATAAGAAGAAAACATGAATTCGAACTCGTTACCAAAGAAAACACAAATTTCTACTCGTTATAAAGGAAAACACAAATTTCCGGCGATGTCAACTCGTTATTAGGGAAAAAGACATTTTTTCCGGAAGGACAACTCGTTACCAGAGAAAAACACAAATTTGAACTCGTTAATAAGAAGAAAACATGAATTCGAACTCGTTACCAAAGAAAAAACACAAATTTCTACTCGTTATAAAGGGAAAACACAAATTTCCGGCGATGTCAACTCGTTATTAGGGAAAAAGACATTTTTTACGGAAGGACAACTCGTTACCAGAGAAAAACACAAATTTGAACTCGTTAATAAGAAGAAAACATGAATTCGAACTCGTTACCAAAGAAAAAACACAAATTTCTACTCGTTATAAAGGGAAAACACAAATTTCCGGCGATGTCAACTCGTTATTAGGGAAAAAGACATTTTTTTTCGGAAGGACAACTCGTTACCGAGAAAAACACAAATTTGAACTCGTTAATAAGAAGAAAACATGAATTCGAACTCGTTACCAAAGAAAAACACAAATTTCTACTCGTTATAAAGGGAAAACACAAATTTCCGGCGATGTCAACTCGTTATTAGGGAAAAAGACATTTTTTCTAAGGAAGGACAACTCGTTACAGAGAAAAACACAAATTTGAACTCGTTAATAAGAAGAAAACATGAATTCGAACTCGTTACCAAAGAAAAAACACAAATTTCTACTCGTTATAAAGGAAAACACAAATTTCCGGCGATGTCAACTCGTTATTGGGAAAAAGACATTTTTTCCGGAAGGACAACTCGTTACCGAGAAAACACAAATTTGAACTCGTTAATAAGAAGAAAACATGAATTCGAACTCGTTACCAAAGAAAAAACACAAATTTCTACTCGTTATAAAGGGAAAACACAAATTTCCGGCGATGTCAACTCGTTATTAGGGAAAAAAGACATTTTTTCTGGAAGGACAACTCGTTACCAGAGAAAAACACAAATTTGAACTCGTTAATAAGAAGAAAACATGAATTCGAACTCGTTACCAAAGAAAACACAAATTTTTACTCGTTATAAAGGAAAACACAAATTTCCGGCGATGTCAACTCGTTATTAGGGAAAAAGACATTTTTTCGGAAGGACAACTCGTTACACAGAGAAAAACACAAATTTGAACTCGTTAATAAGAAGAAAACATGAATTCGAACTCGTTACCAAAGAAAAACACAAATTTCTACTCGTTATAAAGGGAAAACACAAATTTCCGGCGATGTCAACTCGTTATTAGGGAAAAAGACATTTTTTCTGAAGGACAACTCGTTACCAGAGAAAAACACAAATTTGAACTCGTTAATAAGAAGAAAACATGAATTCGAACTCGTTACCAAAGAAAAAACACAAATTTCTACTCGTTATAAAGGAAAACACAAATTTCCGGCGATGTCAACTCGTTATTAGTGTAGAAAAAGACATTTTTTCCGGAAGGACAACTCGTTACCAGAGAAAAACACAAATTTGAACTCGTTTAATAAGAAGAAAACATGAATTCGAACTCGTTACCAAAGAAAAACACAAATTTCTACTCGTTATAAAGTGGAAAACACAAATTTCCGGCGATGTCAACTCGTTATTAGGGAAAAAGACATTTTTTCCGAAGGACAACTCGTTACGAGAAAAACACAAATTTGAACTCGTTAATAGAAGAAAACATGAATTCGAACTCGTTACCAAAGAAAAAACACAAATTTCTACTCGTTATAAAGGAAAACACAAATTTCCGGCGATGTCAACTCGTTATTAGGGAAAAAGACATTTTTTCGGAAGGACAACTCGTTACAGAGAAAAACACAAATTTGAACTCGTTAATAAGAAGAAAACATGAATTCGAACTCGTTACCAAAGAAAAACACAAATTTCTACTCGTTATAAAGGAAAACACAAATTTCCGGCGATGTCAACTCGTTATTAGGGAAAAAGACATTTTTTTTGGAAGGACAACTCGTTACTCGTGAGAAAAACACAAATTTGAACTCGTTAATAAGAAGAAAACATGAATTGAACTCGTTACCAAAGAAAAAACACAAATTTCTACTCGTTATAAAGGGAAAACACAAATTTCCGGCGATGTCAACTCGTTATTCGGGAAAAAGACATTTTTTCTGGAGGGACAACTCGTTACCAGAGAAAAACACAAATTTGAACTCGTTAATAAGAAGAAAACATGAATTCGAACTCGTTACCAAAGAAAAAACACAAATTTTTACTCGTTATAAAGTGGAAAACACAAATTTCCGGCGATGTCAACTCGTTATTGTGGAAAAGACATTTTTTCTCGAAGGACAACTCGTTACCAGAGAAAAACACAAATTTGAACTCGTTAATAAGAAGAAAACATGAATTCGAACTCGTTACCAAAGAAAAAACACAAATTTCTACTCGTTATAAAGAGAAAACACAAATTTCCGGCGATGTCAACTCGTTATTAGGGAAAAAGACATTTTTTCTGGAAGGACAACTCGTTACCAGAGAAAAACACAAATTTGAACTCGTTAATAAGAAGAAAACATGAATTCGAACTCGTTACCAAAGAAAAAACACAAATTTCTACTCGTTATAAAGGGAAAACACAAATTTCCGGCGATGTCAACTCGTTATTAGGGAAAAAGACATTTTTTTCGGAAGGACAACTCGTTACCAGAGAAAAACACAAATTTGAACTCGTTAATAAGAAGAAAACATGAATTCGAACTCGTTACCAAAGAAAAAACACAAATTTCTACTCGTTATAAAGGAAAACACAAATTTCCATGATGTCAACTCGTTATTGTGGAAAAAGACATTTTTTCTGGAAGGACAACTCGTTACTGTGAGAAAAACACAAATTTGAACTCGTTAATAAGAAGAAAACATGAATTCGAACTCGTTACCAAAGAAAAAACACAAATTTCTACTCGTTATAAAGAGGAAAACACAAATTTCCGGCGATGTCAACTCGTTATTAGGGAAAAAGACATTTTTTCGGAAGGACAACTCGTTACAAGAGAAAAACACAAATTTGAACTCGTTAATAAGAAGAAAACATGAATTCGAACTCGTTACCAAAGAAAAAACACAAATTTCTACTCGTTATAAAGAGAAAACACAAATTTCCGGCGATGTCAACTCGTTATTAGGGAAAAAGACATTTTTTTTTCCGGAAGGACAACTCGTTACCGAGAGAAAAACACAAATTTGAACTCGTTAATAAGAAGAAAACATGAATTCGAACTCGTTACCAAAGAAAAAACACAAATTTCTACTCGTTATAAAGGAAAACACAAATTTCCGGCGATGTCAACTCGTTATTAGGGAAAAAGACATTTTTTTCCGGAAGGACAACTCGTTACCGAGAGAAAAACACAAATTTGAACTCGTTAATAAGAAGAAAACATGAATTCGAACTCGTTACCAAAGAAAAAACACAAATTTCTACTCGTTATAAAGTGGAAAACACAAATTTCCGGCGATGTCAACTCGTTATTAGGGAAAAATTTTTTTTCGGAAGGACAACTCGTTACAGAGAAAAACACAAATTTGAACTCGTTAATAAGAAGAAAACATGAATTCGAACTCGTTACCAAAGAAAAAACACAAATTTCTACTCGTTATAAAGGAAAACACAAATTTCCGGCGATGTCAACTCGTTATTAGGAAAAAGACATTTTTTCGGAAGGACAACTCGTTACCAGAGAAAAACACAAATTTGAACTCGTTAATAAGAAGAAAACATGAATTCGAACTCGTTACCAAAGAAAAAACACAAATTTCTACTCGTTATAAAGGGAAAACACAAATTTCCGGCGATGTCAACTCGTTATTAGGGGAAAAGACATTTTTTTTTCCGGAAGGACAACTCGTTACCGAGAGAAAAACACAAATTTGAACTCGTTAATAAGAAGAA